>CAWWDY010002745.1:0-56303 GCA_963942605.1 Poecilus cupreus | reverse complement strand
GACAGAAACATGAATATGACAGTTTAAATACTTGAAAACAGCATTTTGTATGTTTTTGCAAGCTGAAAACAGCTATTTTATCTTGATTTTGCAAACATCAGCCATTACACACGACATATACATGAATATGACAGTTTAAATACTTGAAAACGGTGTTTTGTATGCTTTTGCATGCTTAAAACAGCATTTTTATCTTGCTTTCACCAACATTAGCTATTATACACGACAGAAACATGAATATAACAGTTTAAACCTTGAAAACGGTGTTTTGTTTGCTTTTGCATGCTTAAAACAGCATTTTTATCTTGCTTTCACCAACATTAGCTATTATACACGACAGAAACATGAATATGACAGTTTAAATACTTTAAAACAGCATTTTGTATGTTTTTGCAAGCTGAAAACAGCTATTTTATCTTGATTTTGCAAACATAAGCCATTATACACGACATATACAATAATATGACAGTTTAAATACTTGAAAACTGTGTTTTGTTTGCTTTTGCATGCTTAAAACAGCATTTTTATCTTGCTTTCACCAACATTAGCTATTATACACTACAGAAACATGAATATGACAGTTTAAATACTTGTAAACAGCATTTTGTATGTTTTTGCAAGCTTAAAGCAGCTATTTTATCTTGATTTTGCAAACATAAGCCATTACACACGACATATACATGAATATGAAAGTTTAAATACTTGAAAACGCTGTTTTGTACGCTTTTGCATGCTTAAAACAGCATTTTCATCTTGCTTTCACCAACATTAGCTATTATACACGACAGAAACATGAATATGACAGTTTAAATACTTGAAAACAGCCTTTTGTATGTTTTTGCAAGCTAAAAACAGCTATTTTATCTTGATTTAGCAAACATAAGCCATTACACACGACATATACATGAATATGACAGTTTAAATACTTGAAAACGGTGTTCTGTATGCTTTTGCATGCTTAAAACAGAATTTTTATCTTGCCTTCACCAACATTAGCTATTATACTTGACAGAAACACGAATATGACAGTTTAAATACTTGAAAACAGCATTTTGTATGTTTTTGCAAGCTGAAAACAGCTATTTGATCTTGATTTTGCAAACATAAGCCATTACACACGACATATACATGAATATGACAGTTTAAATACTTGAAAACGGTATTTTGTATGCTTTTGCATGCTTAAAACAGCATTTTTATATTGATTTCACCAACATTAGCTATTATACACGACAGAAACATGAATATTACAGTTTAAATACTTGAAAACGGTGTTTTGTTTGCTTTTGCATGCTTAAAACAGCATTTTTATCTTGCTTTCACCAACATTAGCTACTATACACGACAGAAACATGAATATGACAGTTTAAATACTTGAAAACAGCATTTTGTATGTTTTTGCAAGCTGAAAACAGCTATTTTATCTTGATTTTGCAAACATCAGCCATTACACACGACATATACATGAATATGACAGTTTAAATACTTGAAAACGGTGTTTTGTATGCTTTTGCATGCTTAAAACAGCATTTTTATCTTGCTTTCACCAACATTAGCTATTATACACGACAGAAACATGAATATAACAGTTTAAACCTTGAAAACGGTGTTTTGTTTGCTTTTGCATGCTTAAAACAGCATTTTTATCTTGCTTTCACCAACATTAGCTATTATACACTACAGAAACATGAATATGACAGTTTAAATACTTGTAAACAGCATTTTGTATGTTTTTGCAAGCTGAAAACAGCTATTTTATATTGATTTTGCAAACATAAGCCATTACACACGACATATACATGAATATGAAAGTTTAAATACTTGAAAACGGTGTTTTGTACGCTTTTGCATGCTTAAAACAGCATTTTCATCTTGCTTTCACCAACATTAGCTATTATACACGACAGAAACATGAATATGACAGTTTAAATACTTGAAAACAGCCTTTTGTATGTTTTTGCAAGCTAAAAACAGCTATTTTATCTTGATTTTGCAAACATAAGCTATTACACACGACATATACTTGAAAATGACAGTTTAAATACTTGAAAACCGTGTTTTGTATGCTTTTGCATGCTTAAAACAGCATTTTTATCTTGCTTTCACCAACATTAGCTATTATACATGACAGAAACATGAATATGACAGTTTAAATACTTGAAAACAGCATTTTGTATGTTTTTGCAAGCTGAAAACAGCTATTTTATCTTGATTTTGCAAACATCAGCCATTACACATGACATATACATGATTATGACAGTTTAAATACTTGAAAACAGTGTTTTGTATGCTTAAAACAGCATTTTTATCTTCCTTTCACCAACATTAGCTATTATACATGACAAAAACATGAATATGACAGTTTAAATACTTGAAAACAGCATTTTGTATGTTTTTGCAAGCTGAAAACAGCTATTTTATCTTGATTTTGCAAACATCAGCCATTACACACGACATATACATGAATATGACAGTTTAAATACTTGAAAACGGTGTTTTGTATGCTTTTGCATGCTTAAAACAGCATTTTTATCTTGCTTTCACCAACATTAGCTATTATACACGACAGAAACATGAATATAACAGTTTAAACCTTGAAAACGGTGTTTTGTTTGCTTTTGCATGCTTAAAACAGCATTTTTATCTTGCTTTCACCAACATTAGCTATTATGCACGACAGAAACATGAATATGACAGTTTAAATACTTTAAAACAGCATTTTGTATGTTTTTGCAAGCTGAAAACAGCTATTTTATCTTGATTTTGCAAACATAAGCCATTATACACGACATATACAATAATATGACAGTTTAAATACTTGAAAACTGTGTTTTGTTTGCTTTTGCATGCTTAAAACAGCATTTTTATCTTGCTTTCACCAACATTAGCTATTATACACTACAGAAACATGAATATGACAGTTTAAATACTTGTAAACAGCATTTTGTATGTTTTTGCAAGCTTAAAGCAGCTATTTTATCTTGATTTTGCAAACATAAGCCATTACACACGACATATACATGAATATGAAAGTTTAAATACTTGAAAACGGTGTTTTGTACGCTTTTGCATGCTTAAAACAGCATTTTTATCTTGCTTTCACCAACATTAGCTATTATACACGACAGAAACATGAATATGACAGTTTAATTACTTGAAAACAGCCTTTTGTATGTTTTTGCAAGCTGAAAGCAGCTATTTTATCTTGATTTTGCAAACATAAGCCATTACACACGACATATACATGAATATGACAGTTTAAATACTTGAAAACGGTGTTTTGTATGCTTTTGCATGCTTAAAACAGAATTTTTATCTTGCCTTCACCAACATTAGCTATTATACTTGACAGAAACATGAATATGACAGTTTAAATACTTGAAAACAGCATTTTGTATGTTTTTGCAAGCTGAAAACAGCTATTTTATCTTGATTTTGCAAACATAAACCATTACACACGACATATACTTGAATATGACAGTTTAAATACTTGAAAACCGAGTTTTGTATGCTTTTGCATGCTTAAAACAGCATTTTTATCTTGCTTTCACCAACATTAGCTATTATACATGACAGAAACATGAGTATGACAGTTTAAATACTTGAAAACAGCATTTTGTATGTTTTTGCAAGCTGAAAACAGCTATTTTATCTTGATTTTGCAAACATCAGCCATTACACATGACATATACATGAATATGACAGTTTAAATACTTGAAAACGGTGTTTTGTATGCTTTTGCATGCATAAAACAGCATTTTTATCTTGCTTTCACCAACATTAAATATTATACACGACAGAAACATGAATATAACAGTTCAAACCTTGAAAACGGTGTTTTGTTTGCTTTTGCATGCTTAAAACAGCATTTTTATCTTGCTTTCACCAACATTAGCTATTATACACGACAGAAACATGAATATGACAGTTTAAATACTTAAAAACAGCCTTTTGTATATTTTTGCAAGCTGAAAACAGCTATTTTATCTTGATTTTGCAAACATAAGCCATTACACACGACATATACATGAATATGAAAGTTTAAATACTTGAAAACGGTGTTTAGTACGCTTTTGCATGCTTAAAACAGCATTTTCATCTGCTTTCACCAACATTAGCTATTATACACGACAGAAACATGAATATGACAGTTTAAATACTTAAAAACAGCCTTTTGTATATTTTTGCAAGCTGAAAACAGTTATTTTATCTTGATTTTGCAAACATAAGCCATTACACACGACATATACATGAATATGAAAGTTTAAATACTTGAAAACGGTGTTTTGTACGCTTTTGCATGCTTAAAACAGCATTTTCATCTTGCTTTCACCAACATTAGCTATTATACACGACAGAAACATGAATATGACAGCTTAAATACTTGAAAACGGTGTTTTGTTTGCTTTTGCACGCTTAAAACAGCATTTTTATCTTGCTTTCACCAACATTAGCTATTATACACAACAGAAACATGAATATGACAGTTTAAATACTTGAAAAAGCATTTTGTATGTTTTTGCATGCTGAAAACAGCTATTTTATCTTGATTTTGCAAACATAAACCATTACACACGACATATACATGAATATGAAAGATTAAATACTTGAAAACGGTGTTTTGTACGCTTTTGCATGCTTAAAACAGCATTTTTATCTTGCTTTCACCAACATTAGCTATTATACACAACAGAAACATGAATATGACAGTTTAAATACTTGAAAACAGCATTTTGTATGTTTTTGCAAGCTGAAAACAGCTATTTTATCTTGATTTTGCAAACATAAGCCATTACACACGACATATACATGAATATGAAAGTTTAAATACTTGAAAACGGTGTTTTGTATGCTTTTGCATGCATAAAACAGCATTTTTATCTTGCTTTCACCAACATTAAATATTATACACGACAGAAACATGAATATAACAGTTCAAACCTTGAAAACGGTGTTTTGTTTGCTTTTGCATGCTTAAAACAGCATTTTTATCTTGCTTTCACCAACATTAGCTATTATACACGACAGAAACATGAATATGACAGTTTAAATACTTAAAAACAGCCTTTTGTATATTTTTGCAAGCTGAAAACAGCTATTTTATCTTGATTTTGCAAACATAAGCCATTACACACGACATATACATGAATATGAAAGTTTAAATACTTGAAAACGGTGTTTTGTACGCTTTTGCATGCTTAAAACAGCATTTTCATCTTGCTTTCACCAACATTAGCTATTATACACGACAGAAACATGAATATGACAGTTTAAATATTTAAAAAAAGCCTTTTGTATATTTTTGCAAGCTGAAAACAGTTATTTTATCTTGATTTTGCAAACATAAGCCATTACACACGACATATACATGAATATGAAAGTTTAAATACTTGAAAACGGTGTTTTGTACGCTTTTGCATGCTTAAAACAGCATTTTCATCTTGCTTTCACCAACATTAGCTATTATACACGACAAAAACATGAATATGACAGCTTAAATACTTGAAAACGGTGTTTTGTTTGCTTTTGCACGCTTAAAACAGCATTTTTATCTTGCTTTCACCAACATTATTTATTTATTTATTTACCCAACAGAAATAAAATTCTAATTACAGAGTAAAATTATAGAATATAACATCTCAAATAACATGAAAACAAACAAAAAACGAAAAAGGAAAACAGCTAGTAGAAATTACATATACAATAAATTGATAATTCAGTGATCTTTCAGGCACATAGCTATATTATTTTTGAATTTTGAAAAAGTATCGCAAAAATCTAATGTGTTATTATAATTATTAAAAGTACGGCACATGGCGCTGATTGGATTGAAGAAGTTAGCAGTGGTGCGTGAGAAATCACAGTGAAATGTCTGTGTGGAGCGAGTATTACATGGCCTAGCATGGAAATTTAATTCACCTAAAAGTGGGGGGCTATATATGACATTGTTGACCAGTTTATACAAAAACAAAAGCTGAAGTTTCACACGTCTATCGGATAAACTATCCATATTAAAATTTGTAAGTAAAGCATTATATCCCATGTTCGGCCAAATGTGAAAAAAGCGATAATATAAAATGTTACAAAATCTTTTCTGTACCTTCTCAAGTTTATTTACAATAGTGCTGTAGTAAGGACTCCACACTAGACAACCATATTCTAGTTTACTTCTAACAAGAGAGTAGTATAAACACATCATAGTTTTGATATTACGAAAGTTACGTGTTGTGCGAAGTACAAAACCTAAAGTTTTATATGCCTCTGAAGTTATTTTATCAATATGCTGATGAAATTGAAATTTGCAGTTAAAATGTATACCAAGATCATTAGTAGAAATAAGTCGGTTTAGAACACTATCGCACATAACGTAGTCGTACTTTATAATATTAATTTTCCTACTGATGCTTATTACAGAACATTTCTTTAAATTAAAAGGTAGATTGTTTTTTAGAGACCATTGACACAGATTATCAATATCTGATTGTAATTCTAGACAGTCAGTGTTAGTTATTATTTTGTGGAAAATTTTGAAATCGTCGGCAAAAAGTAAGCTCTCAGAGTATTTAACGACATCAACAATGTCGTTTATAAACAAAACAAACAGAAGAGGGCCCAAAACAGAGCCCTGTGGCACCCCCGATAAGGGACTGAAAGAATTAGAGCAGTGACCTCTTACACTAACGTACTGAGTTCTGTTATGTAAGTAAGAAAAAAAGAATTTTAATAAAATCGTACTAAATCCAAAAGCTTCTAATTTCTTTATTAGTAAGTCGTGCGAAACAGTATCAAATGCTTTGCTGAAGTCAGTGAATATGACATCGACCTGCAGTTGTTTTCAAGAGCGTGGTTCGTAAAATTAGTAAATTCAAGTAAATTGGTGACAGTAGAACGTTTAGGTGTGAAACCATGTTGCTGACCACATACAATATTTTGTGTTTGATATTGTACATTTTTAAAAATAATTGATTCAAATATTTTGGCAAGTGAATTTAAACATGATATAGGTCTGTAGTTATTCAATTTAGATCTATCACCGGATTTAAACACAGGACAGATTTTGGCTTCTTTCCATTTTTTAGGGAAAGTACCGGTTTGCAAAGATAAATTAAATAGGTAATAAAGTGGTTCAGCCAAAAGCTCAGAACAGCCCTTAATTATATATATTGGTAAGTTATCAGGACCAGTTGATTTTATGTTTTTTTGTGAATTTATTGCTTGCAAGATGTCAATTTCAGAGATTTCATGAATGTGTATTAAATTAGAATTATAGTTTAAGTCAATAACAAAATTATCAGATTTGTGATGCTTATAAACCGAATTGAAAACATTAGCAAATGCTGTAGCTATATTGGACTCACCCGTAAATTCAATATTATTCTCATCACGTAGTGAAGAGGGGATACCGTTAGAATTCTTTCTATTTTTAACAAAGTCCCAGAAATTATTAGGGTTATTAATAATGTTGTTTTCGGTATTTCGTATGTACGCTATATACAATTTTTTAGACAGTGATTTACATAGTGTTCGGTGCTCTTTAAATCTGATATAATAATAATTGGAACCGGTATTTTTATACTGTTTTCTATAGCGATCCTTCACTTTTATTGCTTTAATTATTTCTCCATTATACCAGCAGGGATAATTTCTAACAGTCGAACGAGTATTAGTTTTAGGTATACATTCATCTAAAATTCTGTATATTATGATATAAAAAGCATCTAAAGCAGCATTAATATCACTACAATTAGTTACTGGTGACCAATCAGTATTGCTTATCAAATTATATAATTTTTCGTAATTGCCCTTATTAAATTGGTAATTGTATTCGCTATTAGGCTTACAAATTTTAACATGAGAACTGATATTGTGATAGGTAATTACGAGGGGTGGATGATGGGCATCAACGGGAACAAGAGTGTCCAGGGATTCAGACACGGTGCTATTAGTATTAGTGATTATTAAATCTAATATTCTATTACTGGCATTGAGGATATTATTGCACTGCTTTAGATTTAACAAATTCAATAGGTTACATAGACTTTTAATCTTATCATCAATATTGGAACTCTCAGGTGTGTAATCTACAAACGATGGTAAGTTGAAATCACCCATAATGAAAATTGGCGTAGAGTAAATAAATGGAGCCTCTAACAATGAATCATAAAATTCTTCATAAGTAACTTGGGGGGTACTAGGTGGGAAATATGTTGCAATTAAATAAAATGGTCTACTTTGAAATAAACACTTAACACAAATATACTCAAAGTTTTTGGAGACACACGTTAAGGTCTGCAAACAGGGGTTCAACAGCCTATTGACAGCAATGAGCACTCCTCCTCCTCGGCTTTTACCAGTTGCTTCTCGGTCTCTGTCACATCGAAATACAGCGAATCGGGAATCAAACAACTCAGGGTCGTAGGTGTTGTCAGCTAGCCACGTCTCTGACAAAATAATTGCATCGTATGAGCAGGTCGTACCACTCAAATAAAGTTCTTCGAGTTTAGTGTTTAGTCCACGAACATTTTGATAATAGAATTTGATTTCAGTATTTAGTTTTTTGAGCTCACAATGCATGGAATATTATTTTTATATTTAATTGTTAAATCTGATTCGCCAGCAGTTAAACGATTATTCAGTTCTTCCCGCACTATAATTAAGTGTTCACGTTGCTTGGGTGTTAGATCATTTCCAATGTTAAATGATTTAAATTTATCGTGCTGCTTGATACCTTTAGATTGTTTTAAAATTGATACGACAGTTTTTTGATTATCAAAAAATACTTTTATGGGACGATTTTTAGTTGATACTTTGTTACCTAAACGCACTAGATTTATGTTCTCCTCTGTGATAGAGCGATTTAAAGCAAATGATGTCAGCTCACTTATAATTTTTTTATCGTTGTTCGGGATTTCAGGAACATTATATACCATCAGATTTGAAGCACGTTTGTTTCTGTCATTTATTTCCGTGATGACATTTTCGAATTTAACCGATTCTTCATACTTAGATGGTTTATTTAAATCATTTTTAAGCGCGACTAATTCTTTTTGTATTAAGATTATAAGACTTTTTAGTTCATTATACTTTAGTTTATCTTCTTCAAAAGTGTTGCTGCAAGCATCACAAAACCACTTTAAGTTCTTAGACGACCGAAGAGCCCTAGAGTCAGCCTGTGCAACATTGGCACACGGAAGATGGCAGGAAGTCTCACAAGAACTGCATTTTATTGAATTGACTGTAGTTACCGCCAAATTGCATTTCTTGCAGACACTGGACATTTTTGTAACGGTACGACTATGAATCAGAAGACGTGAACAATTGTAAACTTGCACTTGGTTTATTTTAAGAGAAAAATGTAAAATTTTATTCACAAATAAGCTAATTTAAGTCGTTTGAGACTAATTTTACATTAAATGATTAGTACACTTTTATTCACTGCAAATTTATACACACACTGATACTAAACAAGTGTATTAATTTTCCAAAAAAACTGTATAAATTGTACTTTAAAATAAGCACGAAAGACACAGATGCGAGATGTTCAGAATTGACAAATATTGGAGCTATTAGCTATTATACACAACAGAAACATGAATATGACAGTTTAAATACTTGAAAACAGCATTTTGTATGTTTTTGCAAGCTGAAAACAGCTATTTTATCTTGATTTTGCAAACATAAGCCATTACACACGACATATACATGAATATGACAGTTTTAATACTTGAAAACGGTGTTTTGTATGCTTTTGCATGCTTAAAACAGCATTTTTATCTTGCTTTCACCAACATTAGCTATTATACAAAGACAGAAACATGAATATGACAGTTTAAATACTTGAAAAAGCATTTTGTATGTTTTTGCATGCTGAAAACAGCTATTTTATCTTGATTTTGCAAACATAAACCATTACACACGACATATACATGAATATGAAAGATTAAATACTTGAAAACGGTGTTTTGTACGCTTTTGCATGCTTAAAACAGCATTTTTATCTTGCTTTCACCAACATTAGCTATTATACACAACAGAAACATGAATATGACAGTTTAAATACTTGAAAACAGCATTTTGTATGTTTTTGCAAGCTGAAAACAGCTATTTTATCTTGATTTTGCAAACATAAGCCATTACACACGACATATACATGAATATGACAGTTTTAATACTTGAAAACGGTGTTTTGTATGCTTTTGCATGCTTAAAACAGCATTTTTATCTTGCTTTCACCAACATTAGCTATTATACTAAGACAGAAACATGAATATGACAGTTTAAATACTTGAAAACAGCATTCTGTATGTTTTTGCAAGCTGAAAACAGCTATTTTATCTTGATTTTGCAAACATAAGCCATTACACACGACATATACATGAATATGAAAGTTTAAATACTTGAAAACGGTGTTTTGTACGCTTTTGCATGCTTAAAACAGCATTTTTATCTTGCTTTCACCAACATTAGCTATTATACACGACAGAAACATGAATATGACAGTTTAATTACTTGAAAACAGCCTTTTGTATGTTTTTGCAAGCTGAAAGCAGCTATTTTATCTTGATTTTGCAAACATAAGCCATTACACACGACATATACATGAATATGACAGTTTAAATACTTGAAAACGGTGTTTTGTATGCTTTTGCATGCTTAAAACAGAATTTTTATCTTGCCTTCACCAACATTAGCTATTATACTTGACAGAAACATGAATATGACAGTTTTAATACTTGAAAACAGCATTTTGTATGTTTTTGCAAGCTGAAAACAGCTATTTTATCTTGATTTTGCAAACAAACTCCATTACACACGACATATACATGAATATGACAGTTTAAATACTTGAAAACTGTGTTTTGTTTGCTTTTGCATGCTTAAAACAGCATTTTTATCTTGCTTTCACCAACATTAGCTATTATACACTACAGAAACATGAATATGACAGTTTAAATACTTGTAAACAGCATTTTGTATGTTTTTGCAAGCTTAAAGCAGCTATTTTATCTTGATTTTGCAAACATAAGCCATTACACACGACATATACATGAATATGAAAGTTTAAATACTTGAAAACGGTGTTTTGTATGCTTTTGCATGCATAAAACAGCATTTTTATCTTGCTTTCACCAACATTAAATATTATACACGACAGAAACATGAATATAACAGTTCAAACCTTGAAAACGGTGTTTTGTTTGCTTTTGCATGCTTAAAACAGCATTTTTATCTTGCTTTCACCAACATTAGCTATTATACACGACAGAAACATGAATATGACAGTTTAAATACTTAAAAACAGCCTTTTGTATATTTTTGCAAGCTGAAAACAGCTATTTTATCTTGATTTTGCAAACATAAGCCATTACACACGACATATACATGAATATGAAAGTTTAAATACTTGAAAACGGTGTTTTGTACGCTTTTGCATGCTTAAAACAGCATTTTCATCTGCTTTCACCAACATTAGCTATTATACACGACAGAAACATGAATATGACAGTTTAAATACTTAAAAACAGCCTTTTGTATATTTTTGCAAGCTGAAAACAGTTATTTTATCTTGATTTTGCAAACATAAGCCATTACACACGACATATACATGAATATGAAAGTTTAAATACTTGAAAACGGTGTTTTGTACGCTTTTGCATGCTTAAAACAGCATTTTCATCTTGCTTTCACCAACATTAGCTATTATACACGACAGAAACATGAATATGACAGCTTAAATACTTGAAAACGGTGTTTTGTTTGCTTTTGCACGCTTAAAACAGCATTTTTATCTTGCTTTCACCAACATTAGCTATTATACACAACAGAAACATGAATATGACAGTTTAAATACTTGAAAAAGCATTTTGTATGTTTTTGCATGCTGAAAACAGCTATTTTATCTTGATTTTGCAAACATAAACCATTACACACGACATATACATGAATATGAAAGATTAAATACTTGAAAACGGTGTTTTGTACGCTTTTGCATGCTTAAAACAGCATTTTTATCTTGCTTTCACCAACAATAGCTATTATACACAACAGAAACATGAATATGACAGTTTAAATACTTGAAAACAGCATTTTGTATGTTTTTGCAAGCTGAAAACAGCTATTTTATCTTGATTTTGCAAACATAAGCCATTACACACGACATATACATGAATATGAAAGTTTAAATACTTGAAAACGGTGTTTTGTATGCTTTTGCATGCATAAAACAGCATTTTTATCTTGCTTTCACCAACATTAAATATTATACACGACAGAAACATGAATATAACAGTTCAAACCTTGAAAACGGTGTTTTGTTTGCTTTTGCATGCTTAAAACAGCATTTTTATCTTGCTTTCACCAACATTAGCTATTATACACGACAGAAACATGAATATGACAGTTTAAATACTTAAAAACAGCCTTTTGTATATTTTTGCAAGCTGAAAACAGCTATTTTATCTTGATTTTGCAAACATAAGCCATTACACACGACATATACATGAATATGAAAGTTTAAATACTTGAAAACGGTGTTTTGTACGCTTTTGCATGCTTAAAACAGCATTTTCATCTTGCTTTCACCAACATTAGCTATTATACACGACAGAAACATGAATATGACAGTTTAAATACTTAAAAACAGCCTTTTGTATATTTTTGCAAGCTGAAAACAGTTATTTTATCTTGATTTTGCAAACATAAGCCATTACACACGACATATACATGAATATGAAAGTTTAAATACTTGAAAACGGTGTTTTGTACGCTTTTGCATGCTTAAAACAGCATTTTCATCTTGCTTTCACCAACATTAGCTAATATACACGACAGAAACATGAATATGACAGCTTAAATACTTGAAAACGGTGTTTTGTTTGCTTTTGCACGCTTAAAACAGCATTTTTATCTTGCTTTCACCAACATTAGCTATTATACACAACAGAAACATGAATATGACAGTTTAAATACTTGAAAACAGCATTTTGTATGTTTTTGCAAGCTGAAAACAGCTATTTTATCTTGATTTTGCAAACATAAGCCATTACACACGACATATACATGAATATGACAGTTTTAATACTTGAAAACGGTGTTTTGTATGCTTTTGCATGCTTAAAACAGCATTTTTATCTTGCTTTCACCAACATTAGCTATTATACAAAGACAGAAACATGAATATGACAGTTTAAATACTTGAAAAAGCATTTTGTATGTTTTTGCATGCTGAAAACAGCTATTTTATCTTGATTTTGCAAACATAAACCATTACACACGACATATACATGAATATGAAAGATTAAATACTTGAAAACGGTGTTTTGTACGCTTTTGCATGCTTAAAACAGCATTTTTATCTTGCTTTCACCAACATTAGCTATTATACACAACAGAAACATGAATATGACAGTTTAAATACTTGAAAACAGCATTTTGTATGTTTTTGCAAGCTGAAAACAGCTATTTTATCTTGATTTTGCAAACATAAGCCATTACACACGACATATACATGAATATGACAGTTTTAATACTTGAAAACGGTGTTTTGTATGCTTTTGCATGCTTAAAACAGCATTTTTATCTTGCTTTCACCAACATTAGCTATTATACTAAGACAGAAACATGAATATGACAGTTTAAATACTTGAAAACAGCATTCTGTATGTTTTTGCAAGCTGAAAACAGCTATTTTATCTTGATTTTGCAAACATAAGCCATTACACACGACATATACATGAATATGAAAGTTTAAATACTTGAAAACGGTGTTTTGTACGCTTTTGCATGCTTAAAACAGCATTTTTATCTTGCTTTCACCAACATTAGCTATTATACACGACAGAAACATGAATATGACAGTTTAATTACTTGAAAACAGCCTTTCGTATGTTTTTGCAAGCTGAAAGCAGCTATTTTATCTTGATTTTGCAAACATAAGCCATTACACACGACATATACATGAATATGACAGTTTAAATACTTGAAAACGGTGTTTTGTATGCTTTTGCATGCTTAAAACAGAATTTTTATCTTGCCTTCACCAACATTAGCTATTATACTTGACAGAAACATGAATATGACAGTTTAAATACTTGAAAACAGCATTTTGTATGTTTTTGCAAGCTGAAAACAGCTATTTTATCTTGATTTTGCAAACATAAGCCATTACACACGATATATACATGAATATGACAGTTTAAATACTTGAAAACGGTATTTTGTATGCTTTTGCATGCTTAAAACAGCATTTTTATCTTGCTTTCACCAACATTAGCTATTATACACGACAGAAACATGAATATGACAGTTTAAATACTTGAAAACGGTGTTTTGTTTGCTTTTGCATGCTTAAAACAGCATTTTTATCTTGCTTTCACCAACATTAGCTACTATACACGACAGAAACATGAATATGACAGTTTAAATACTTGAAAACAGCATTTTGTATGTTTTTGCAAGCTGAAAACAGCTACTTTATCTTGATTTTGCAAACATAAACATTACACACGACATATACTTGAATATGACAGTTGAAATACTTGAAAACCGAGTTTTGTATGCTTTTGCATGCTTAAAACAGCATTTTTATCTTGCTTTCACCAACATTAGCTATTATACATGACAGAAACATGAGTATGACAGTTTAAATACTTGAAAACAGCATTTTGTATGTTTTTGCAAGCTGAAAACAGCTATTTTATCTTGATTTTGCAAACATCAGCCATTACACATGACATATACATGAATATGACAGTTTAAATACTTGAAAACGGTGTTTTGTATGCTTTTGCATGCATAAAACAGCATTTTTATCTTGCTTTCACCAACATTAAATATTATACACGACAGAAACATGAATATAACAGTTCAAACCTTGAAAACGGTGTTTTGTTTGCTTTTGCATGCTTAAAACAGCATTTTTATCTTGCTTTCACCAACATTAGCTATTATACACGACAGAAACATGAATATGACAGTTTAAATACTTAAAAACAGCCTTTTGTATATTTTTGCAAGCTGAAAACAGCTATTTTATCTTGATTTTGCAAACATAAGCCATTACACACGACATATACATGAATATGAAAGTTTAAATACTTGAAAACGGTGTTTTGTACGCTTTTGCATGCTTAAAACAGCATTTTCATCTTGCTTTCACCAACATTAGCTATTATACACGACAGAAACATGAATATGACAGTTTAAATACTTAAAAACAGCCTTTTGTATATTTTTGCAAGCTGAAAACAGTTATTTTATCTTGATTTTGCAAACATAAGCCATTACACACGACATATACATGAATATGAAAGTTTAAATACTTGAAAACGGTGTTTTGTACGCTTTTGCATGCTTAAAACAGCATTTTCATCTTGCTTTCACCAACATTAGCTATTATACACGACAGAAACATGAATATGACAGCTTAAATACTTGAAAACGGTGTTTTGTTTGCTTTTGCACGCTTAAAACAGCATTTTTATCTTGCTTTCACCAACATTAGCTATTATACACAACAGAAACATGAATATGACAGTTTAAATACTTGAAAACAGCATTTTGTATGTTTTTGCAAGCTGAAAACAGCTATTTTATCTTGGTTTTGCAAACATAAGCCATTACACACGACATATACTTGAATATGACAGTTTAAATACTTGAAAACCGTGTTTTGTATGATTTTGCATGCTTAAAACAGCATTTTATCTTGCTTTCACCAACATTAGCTATTATACATGACAGAAACATGAATATGACAGTTTACATACTTGAAAACAGCATTTTGTATGTTTTTGCAAGCTGAAAACAGCTATTTTATCTTGATTTTGCAAACATCACCATTACACATGACATATACATGAATATGACAGTTTACATACTTGAAAACGGTGTTTTGTATGCTTTTGCATGCTTAAAACAGCATTTTTATCTTGCTTTCACCAACATTAGCTATTATACAAGACAGAAACATGAATATGACAATTTAAATACTTGAAAACAGCATTTTGTATGTTTTTGCAAGCTGAAAACAGCTATTTTATCTTGATTTTGCAAACATAAGCCATTACACACGACATATACATGAATATGACAGTTTAAATACTTCAAAACTGTGTTTTGTATGCTTTTGCATGCTTAAAACAGCATTTTTATCTTGCTTTCACCAACATTAGCTATTATACACGACAGAAACATGAATGTGACAGTTTAAATACTTGAAAACAGCATTTTGTAAGTTTTTGCAAGCTGAAAACAGCTATTTTATCTTGATTTTGCAAACATAAGCCATTACACTTGACATATACATGAATATGACAGTTTAAATACTTGAAAACGGTATTTTGTATGTTTTTGCAAGCTGAAAACGGCTATTTTATCTTGATTTTGCAAACATCAGCCATTACACATGACATATACATGAATATGACAGTTTAAATACTTGAAAACGGTGTTTTGTATGCTTTTTACATGCTTAAAACAGCATTTTTATCTTGCTTTCACCAACATTAGCTATTATACACGACAGAAACATGAATATAACAGTTTAAACCTTAAAAACGGTGTTTTGTTTGCTTTTGCATGCTTAAAACAGCATTTTTATCTTGCTTTCACCAACATTAGCTATTATACACGACAGAAACATGAATATGACAGTTTAAATACTTGAAAACAGCATTTTGTATGTTTTTACAAGCTGAAAACAGCTATTTTATCTTGATTTTGCAAACATCAGCCATTACACATGACATATACATGAATATGACAGTTTAAATACTTGAAAACGGTGTTTTGTATGCTTTTGCATGCTTAAAACAGCATTTTTATCTTGCTTTCACCAACATTAGCTATTATACACGACAGAAACATGAATATAACAGTTTAAACCATGAAAACGGTGTTTTGTTTGCTTTTGCATGCTTAAAACAGCATTTTTATCTTGCTTTCACCAACATTAGCTATTATACACGACAGAAACATGAATATGACAGTTTAAATACTTTAAAACAGCATTTTGTATGTTTTTGCAAGCTGAAAACAGCTATTTTATCTTGATTTTGCAAACATAAGCCATTACACACGACATATACAATAATATGACAGTTTAAATACTTGAAAACTGTGTTTTGTTTGCTTTTGCATGCTTAAAACAGCATTTTTATCTTGCTTTCACCAACATTAGCTATTATACACGATAAAAACATGAATATGACAATTTAAATAATTAAAAAACAGCATTTTGTAAGTTTTTGCAAGCTAAAAACAGCTATTTGATCTTGATTTTGCAAACATAAGCCATTACACACGACATATACATGAATATGGCAGTTTAAATACTTGAAAACGGTGTTTTGTATGCTTTTGCATGCTTAAAACAGCATTTTTATCTTGCTTTCTCCAACATTAGCTATTATACACGACAGAAACATGAATATGACAGTTTAATTACTTGAAAACAGCCTTTTGTATGTTTTTGCAAGCTGAAAGCAGCTATTTTATCTTGATTTTGCAAACATAAGCCATTACACACGACATATACATGAATATGACAGTTTAAATACTTGAAAACGGTGTTTTGTATGCTTTTGCATGCTTAAAACAGAATTTTTATCTTGCCTTCACCAACATTAGCTATTATACTTGACAGAAACATGAATATGACAGTTTAAATACTTGAAAACGGTGTTTTGTATGCTTTTGCATGCTTAAAACAGCATTTTTATCTTGCTTTCACCAACATTAGCTATTATACACTACAGAAACATGAATATAACAGTTTAAACCTTGAAAACGGTGTTTTGTTTGCTTTTGCATGCTTAAAACAGCATTTTTATCTTGCTTTCACCAACATTAGCTATTATACACGACAGAAACATGAATATGACAGTTTAAATACTTGAAAACAGCATTTTGTAAGTTTTTGCAAGCTGAAAACGGCTATTTTATCTTGATTTTGCAAACATAAGCCATTACACACGACATATACAAGTTATATCGTCGTTACTCGGCACTTCCCGCTGAGATAGCGAATCTCACGGTGTCATAGGACACCTTAGTAATAAGAATGTTGTAGTGATAGAGTTATGTTTTGTTAGTTTGTAAGTTTAGTCTTAATCTGTAGCTTGAACGTAAAACATCTGAATTATAAGGTTTTAGTCAAATAAAATCTTTTTAAAAACACATCGACGATTTGTAACAAATTAATTGGCGCAGTCGGTAGGATTGCAGATACGATATTAGCGAATATAATATCGGTTCGTAAAACGATTTAATCGCAATCGAACAAAAGTTACCGTCGCGTGTGTTAATAAGTCGTGACTTGGTGCCGCATCAGCTGAGCGCATATCAGCAAGCTCGAGAGCATATCGAGCACCAGCAGCCCAAAAATCCACGCAACACGAGGAACCAGCACCGCAAACCGTTGAGCGCACATCAACGAGTTCGAGCAGAGCAACTCCAGGAATCGACATCTACTCCAGAGCCGACCAATGCATTGGATCATCTTATTGTGAGTACACTTCATGTCATTCAGAGGTTCCCAATCAAGCGATTCAGATAGTTCAGGTGCAGATTCTGACTCACAATTTGAAGAAACAATTTCAAAATTAATTGAAAAAATCACACTCAATTCAAGTAATATTGAAAACCCTATTATCAATTTTAATTCAACTACAATGGCTGTACCAGTGTTGAAAAAAGAGTATCTTGACATGGTACCAGAATTCCATGGTGAGAGAGAACTTCTCTCAAGATTCATTGAAATAAGTGAAAAATTAGTAGTTAAATTTTATAATAGAATAGATGTGAATGATTTTCAAAATGAATTTTTAATGTCTAGCATTCTCGCCAAAATTAAAGGAGAAGCCGCTATTAATATTGCGTCCTGCACATTAAAAACATGGGACGACTAAAAAACGCGTTATTAAATTCTTATCAAGATAAACGCGATATGTACACACTAAACATAGAATTGACAGAACTTAGACAAAATTATAATGAAACAGTTTTCGAATTTTACCATAGAATACAACATATACTAAATTTGTTAATATCCTATATTAAAACACACAAACAACAAGAAGAGAGCGAAACATTGTGTTCATATTTCTGTGAATATGCTCTTAGGATTTTATTACGTGGTTTAAAAGAGCCAATAGGACAACTCATGCGCGCAAAGAACCCCCATTCATTGAATGAAGCTTTAAATATGTTAGCAAACGATTTCCAATTCGAAACATATAAAAATGTTAAATCTAGCCAAAATAATTTAAAAATTGTTCCCAAAACAACAAATGCCACAAACATAAGCGCAAATAAACCAGTAAACCCGCCTAGAATAATTCATAACCCACAGTTCGTACAAAATAGATATCCTTTTAAAAATTATCAACAACAACCACAACCTTCCTTTAGAAATAGGTCCATAACCACGAACACCCGTCCAGGACCGTCTCAAAACTTTCCTAGACAATTAAATCAAAACTATCAACCGACACCTATGAGTATTTCTACCCGAAATACATATCAACCCCGTCCAGGACCGTCTCAAAACTTTTCAAGACAACCAAATCAAAATTTTATAGCTGAGGAACTATTTAATATTGAAGATATTCCTCAAAATGAATCACTTGAAAATTTTAATATACAAAACAATTATAACGACAATTCAGAACCGATTGTTGAATATCCAACAGAAAATAACGATTTATACTTTTCCCAACATCAAGACGAAAACCATTTTTTATGCGAAACAGCCTCGGAAGTAAATCTTACCCCTCCATACATTTAATGAATTTTACAAACACTAAAAGCGATCTTCCCTATATTATTTTCCCTGAAAACAATTTAAAAGTATTAATAGACACGGGAAGTACTAAATCATTTGTTAAGCCTACAATAGCAAATAAATATTTTCAAAATTCCATCTTTAAAAATCCTTTTCAAATAACAACTGCACACGGCAGCTCATTTCAAAATTTTAGTACACTCATACCAGTGTCATCAATTTTTAAACTATCAAATAAATCACAAAATTTGAAATATCATATCTTTGACTTCCATCCAAATTTTGACATTTTAATTGGAATGGATAATTTAAAAAATCTAAACGCTATCATAGATTTATGTAAAGATGAAATAATAACACCCGAAGCAAAAATCCCCATTAAATACTATTCAGTTGAAAAACAAAGTTCTCTTAATAATTCCACAAGTTCGAAAATTTTCATCGAACCAAATTCAGAAAAAATTATAAAAGTTAAAGTAAACCTAGAATCCGGACCTGTACTCATCCCTGAGATTCGTACCGAACACCTTATCATCCCGGAATGTCTTACATCAGCAAATAATTATTACGCTCTGTGTACAGTAGTAAATAATTGTGAACAAAAAATGACTTTAAACTTAAATGGACCATTACCTGTAGAATCCTTAAATAATTATGAATTTAATAATATTCCAAAAAATAATTCAATTAACACTCAAAATATTAAATTAGAAAATTTTAAAAATGAAACTTTTCAAAATTTAGAATTAAATGTAAATGAAACTAATAATACCGATGGTGACGCATTCTTTAAATACATGGAAGATTTTAACGAACAATTCCTAAATGATAACAAACCCACTGACAACGAGTCACTCGTCGTAGAGTTAGGTGACAAGATTGATAACACTGACGCACCACAAGACGATAACGATAGCGATATAACCGTGCATTCAAACCAAGAAAACCCAATAGTCGGAATTCCAATTATAGAATGCCCCGTGAATTTCGGTAAAAATCAAATTATTTTATCATCCGTTAAACACAGTTCATGTAGCCCAAAAATTATAAAATTATTCGATAATAAACAGAGAATACTCGTACAATTCTCTGAATCAAATTTAGAATCAGAAATAATAAATTTTAATAAAGAATTTATAGTCCCAAAAGTTGAATATAATTTATACTTTGAAAATGATTTTTACGAAAAATTTAGTACAGTCCGTCAGACTTATTTTAAAAACTCTAGCTTGAATTTGATCAAATGCACAGAAAAATTAGTAGACATATTTGACGAAGATGAGATTATTCAGACAATTAAAAACTATCATGAAAGCAAAACCAACCACAGAGGACTAGATGAAACATTAGCACAAATTAAACGAAAATATTATTGGCCAAGACAACGCAAGTCAATACAAACTTATATAAACAACTGCGAAATATGCCAATTAACAAAGTATGAACGACAACCACTTAAATTAAAATTTAATCATACGCCCACTGCAACAAAACCATTTGAAATACTACATGTCGATAGTATCACATTAGAGCATGCTAAATTTTTTACCATCGTTGACTCCTTTTCGAAATATGCTCAAGCATACAAAATAAACTCTTCTCAAGGTATTGAAATAGTAAACAATTTAATTAAATTCTTCACACATCATGGTATTCCCGAAAAAATTATCTCAGATAACGGTCTCGAATTCAAAAACTCTCTTGTCAAAGAATTACTTGAATTACATAAAATTAAAATTCATTTTATAAGTTCGCAACATCCAGAATCGAATGGAATCATCGAAAGGTTTCATTCTACGTTAATTGAACACATTAGGCTATTAAATAATCAAAAAGAGTACAATAATGAAGCAATAGAAACAAAAGTTAATTATGCGTTATTAGCGTATAATAATAGTATTCACTCAGTGACTAAACTAAAACCGTTTGAAATAATTTCTGGCCATTTAGATACAAAATGTCCATTTAATATAGAAATAGAAAATCAGCTTGTAAACAATTATATTGCTAATCATAAAAATAAAGTTAAATTATTGTATCAAAAGGTAAACGAAAAATTATTAGAAAACAAAGAGAAAACCATAAATAAACAAAATGAGAACCGCGAAGAATTGCCTGAAATCCCAAAACGCGTCTTTGTAAAAAATAGGCAGAAACAACAAAAAACGCGAGATAAATATAAAGCAGAAAAAATTACTAAATTGCATTCAAAATTAAAGACAGCATAAATCGAACCCAGACATGGCAATACTACTGCCAATATCCACCTTTCTAATATTAAAAGACCCAGAAAGAATACTTATGAATTTCAAAATATTGCAGGTTGTTCTGGATCTGCAAAGGATCAGAAATAAGAAACATTACGGAAAACAAAGGAATATTGCCCATTAACTTAGGAGCGGCAAAACTTGAACGAACTAAACACACATTTATTCACTATTACGATTTGGACTCTGTAGTCAACGAGTACGAAACCCTAAACAACCAGTATAAACGCCTTAAATCAGGAATAATTAATAATAATTATACAAAATTTGTAAAAGAATTTGAGAATAATGATAAAATTTTAGAATATGTTCGCACAAATATACAAGAAAAATTAGATCACATAAAGTTATATTCAAAAATAAGAACGAAGCGAGGTTTAATTGATGGTTTGGGATCAATATTTAAACAAATTACCGGAAACTTGGATGCCGAAGATGGAAAAAGATATAATGAAATCCTAAGACATTTGGAACAGAACCAGCATAACATACAAAATCAGTTAAAATTATCATATTCTGTCAGTCACCGAATAATTTCAAATTTTAATAATACCGTACAAAATATTCAACACAATGAAGAAGTATTAAAATCTAAGATAGAATATCTTAATAAACAAATAAATCAAAATTTGGGCACAAACGAAATTCTTATTATAAAAGACTTATATACACAGATAACTATCCTTTTGGAAATTATTTTGGATATTTTGCAAGACATAGAAACTTCTATTACATTTTGTAAAATGGGAATTATGCATCCTTCTATTATGAAACCAAACCAGCTCTTACAAGAACTATACAGAATATCAGATTTTTACCACGGACAACTACCTTTCGAATTAAAATTAGAAAATATTTTAAATTATGAAAGTATAATGAAAGTAAATTGTAAAATTGAACCAACTCAAATTACCTACCTTTTATCAGTACCTATCAATTTTGAAAAGAACTTTGAGCTTTACCGATTACAATCGATCCCAACTAAATATGAGTCAGAATATGTAACCATTACACCTGATGTTCAGTACCTTTTAAAATCTGAAGACAATGAAATTATACCTCTGAGTGGCAAGTGTACTAAAAGTGCCAACCACCAATGCCCAAATGAATATCATCGCCATCACAACCCATCATGTGAAGTGCGCGAACAGTGTTAGTGTTAAAAATTTGTTAGGCGTTTATCTAATAAAAGAAAATAATTGTGTTATTCAATTTCAACAAAAGACATTGACTTATCTTGATAAAACAGAAGGGACACCATTCATATTACCAAAAATAACTTTTAAACTTTTAGATCATAAAGTTTTAAATGTAACAATAGATTTACGAAACTTAAAAATTTCAAGATATCCCTTTGAACCCATTAATTATTACAAAACCTGATAAGGAACTCTATTTTAATTATAAACCTAGTGTTTGGACTATTATTTTATATTGTGGATTAACCATTGTAATTATCTATTTTTTATTGTATTTTATAAAATTAAAATGGTTAAGCCAAAGACATTTTACCCAAGGACAAGGACCTCAAGATGGCAACCTTCCAGGGGAAGCTTCTCTCTAAGGAGGGAGGAGTTATATCGTCGTGACTCGGCACTTCCCGCTGAGATAGCGAATCTCACGGTGTCATAGGACACCTTAGTAATAAGAATGTTGTAGTGATAGAGTTATGTTTTGTTAGTTTGTAAGTTTAGTCTTAATCTGTAGCTTGAACGTAAAACATCTGAATTATAAGGTTTTAGTCAAATAAAATCTTTTTAAAAACACATCGACGATTTGTAACAAATTAATTTACATGAATATGAAAGTTTAAATACTTGAAAACGGTGTTTTGTACGCTTTTGCATGCTTAAAACAGCATTTTCATCTTGCTTTCACCAACATTAGCTATTATACACGACAGTAACATGAATATGACAGTTTAAATACTTGAAAACAGCCTTTTGTATGTTTTTGCAAGCTGAAAACAGCTATTTTATCTTGATTTTGCAAACATAAACCATTACACACGACATATACTTGAATATGACAGTTTAAATACTTGAAAACCGTGTTTTGTATGCTTTTGCATGCTTAAAACAGCATTTTTATCTTGCGTTCACCAACAGTAGCTATTATACATGACAGAAACATGAATATGACAGTTTAAATACTTGAAAACAGCCTTTTGTATGTTTTTGCAAGCTGAAAACAGCTATTTTATCTTGATTTTGCAAACATAAACCATTACACACGACATATACTTGAATATGACAGTTTAAATACTTGAAAACCGTGTTTTGTATGCTTTTGCATGCTTAAAACAGCATTTTTATCTTGCTTTCACCAACATTAGCTATTATACATGACAGAAACATGAATATGACAGTTTAAATACTTGAAAACAGCATTTTGTATGTTTTTGCAAGCTGAAAACAGCTATTTTATCTTATCAGCCATTACACATGACATATACATGAATATGACAGTTTAAATACTTGAAAACGGTGTTTTGTATGCTTTTGCATGCTTAAAACAGCATTTTTATCTTGCTTTCACCAACATTAGCTATTATACACGACAGAAACATGAATATAACAGTTTAAACCTTGAAAACGGTGTTTTGTTTGCTTTTGCATGCTTAAAACAGCATTTTTATCTTGCTTTCACCAACATTAGCTATTATAAACGACAGAAACATGAATATGACAGTTTAAATACTTAAAAACGGTGTTTTATTTGCTTTGCATGCTTAAAACAGCATTTTTATCTTGCTTTCACCAACATTAGCTATTATACACGACAGAAACATGAATATGACAGTACAAATACTTGAAAACAGCATTTTGTATGTTTTTGCAAGCTGAAAACGACTATTTTATCTTGATTTTGCAAACATAAGCCATTACACACGACATATACATGAATATGAAAGTTTAAATACTTGAAAACGGTGTTTTGTAAGCTTTTGCATGCTTAAAACAGCATTTCCATCTTGCTTTCACCAACATTAGCTATTATACACGACAGAAACATGAATATGACAGTTTAAATACTTGAAAACAGCCTTTTGTATGTTTTTGCAAGCTGAAAACAGCTATTTTATCGTGATTTTGCAAACATCAGCCATTACACATGACATGTACATGAATATGACAGTTTAAATACTTGAAAACGGTGTTTTGTATGCTTTTGCATGCTTAAAACAGCATTTTTATCTTGCTTTCACCAACATTAGCTATTATACAAGACAGAAACATGAATATAACAGTTTAAACCTTGAAAACGGTGTTTTGTTTGCTTTTGCATGCTTAAAACAGCATTTTTATCTTGCTTTCACCAACATTAGCTATTACACACGACAGAAACATGAATATGACAGTTTAAATACTTTAAAACAGCATTTTGTATGTTATTGCAAGCTGAAAACAGCTATTTTATCTTGATTTTGCAAACATAAGCCATTACACACGACATATACAATAATATGACAGTTTAAATACTTGAAAACTGTGTTTTGTTTGCTTTTGCATGCTTAAAACAGTATTTTTATCTTGATTTCACCAACATTAGCTATTATACACGACAGAAACATGAATGTGACAGTTTAAATACTTGAAAACAGCATTTTGTAGGTTTTTGCAAGCTGAAAACAGCTATTTTATCTTGATATTGCAAACATAAGCCATTACACACGACATATACATGAATATGAAAATTTAAATACTTGAAAACAGTTTTTGTATGCATTTGCATGCTTAAAACAGCATTTTTATCTTGCTTTCACCAACATTATCAATTATACACGACAGAAACTTGAATATGACAGTTTAAATACTTGTAAAACGCATTTTGTATGTTTTTGCAAGCTGAAAACAGCTATTTTATATTGATTTTGCAAACATAGGCCATTACACACGACATATACATGAATATGACAGTTTAAATACTTGAAAACGGTGTTTTGTATGCTCTTGCATGCTTAAAACAGCATTTTTATCTTGCTTTCACCAACATTAGCTATTATACATGACAAAAACATGAATATGACAATTTAAATAATTAAAAAACAGCATTTTGTATGTTTTTGCAAGCTAAAAACAGCTATTTTATCTTGATTTTGCAAACATAAGCCATTACACACGACATATACATGAATATGGCAGTTTAAATACTTGAAAACGGTGTTTTGTATGCTTTTG
Organism: Poecilus cupreus; assembly: GCA_963942605.1. Classification (NCBI taxonomy): domain Eukaryota; kingdom Metazoa; phylum Arthropoda; class Insecta; order Coleoptera; family Carabidae; genus Poecilus; species Poecilus cupreus. The sequence goes on along the minus strand of CAWWDY010002745.1, from coordinate 30,072 downwards.
CATGCTTAAAACAGCATTTTTATCTTGCTTTCTCCAACATTAGCTATTATACACGACAGAAACATGAATATGACACTTTAAATATTTGAAAACAGCATTTTGTATGTTTTTGCAAGCTGAAAAGAGCTATTTTATCTTGATTTTGCAAACATAAGCCATTACACACGACATATACATGAATATGACAGTTTAAATACTTGAAAACGGTATTTTGTATGCTTTTGCATGCTTAAAATAGCATTTTTATCTTGCTTTCACCAACATTAGCTATTATACACGACAGAAACATGAATATGACAGTTTAAATACTTGAAAACGGTGTTTTATTTGCTTTTGCATGCTTAAGACAGCATTTTTATCTTGCTTTCACCAACATTAGCTATTATACACGACAGAAACATGAATATGACAGTTTAAATACTTGAAAACAGCATTTTGTATGTTTTTGCAAGCTGAAAACGGCTATTTTATCTTGATTTTGCAAACATAAGCCATTACACACGACATATACATGAATATGCAAGTTTAAATACTTGAAAACGGTGTTTTGTACGCTTTTGCATGCTTAAAACAGCATTTTTATCTTGCTTTCACCAACATTAGCTATTATACACGACAGAAACATGAATATGACAGTTTAAATACTTAAAAACAGCCTTTTGTATATTTTTGCAAGCTGAAAACAGTTATTTTATCTTGATTTTGCAAACATAAGCCATTACACACGACATATACATGAATATAAAAGTTTAAATACTTGAAAACGGTGTTTTGTACGCTTTTGCATGCTTAAAACAGCATTTTCATCTTGCTTTCACCAACGTTAGCTATTATACACAACAGAAACATGAATATGACAGTTTAAATACTTGAAAACAGCATTTTGTATGTTTTTGCAAGCTGAAAACAGCTATTTTATCTTGATTTTGCAAACATAAGCCATTACACACGACATATACATGAATATGACAGTTTTAATACTTGAAAACGGTGTTTTGTACGCTTTTGCATGCTTAAAACAGCATTTTCATCTTGCTTTCACCAACATTAGCTATTATACACGACAGAAACATGAATATGACAGCTTAAATACTTGAAAACGGTGTTTTGTTTGCTTTTGCACGCTTAAAACAGCATTTTTATCTTGCTTTCACCAACATTAGCTATTATACACAACAGAAACATGAATATGACAGTTTAAATACTTGAAAACAGCATTTTGTATGTTTTTGCAAGCTGAAAACAGCTATTTTATCTTGGTTTTGCAAACATAAGCCATTACACACGACATATACTTGAATATGACAGTTTAAATACTTGAAAACCGTGTTTTGTATGCTTTTGCATGCTTAAAACAGCATTTTATCTTGCTTTCACCAACATTAGCTATTATACATGACAGAAACATGAATATGACAGTTTACATACTTGAAAACAGCATTTTGTATGTTTTTGCAAGCTGAAAACAGCTATTTTATCTTGATTTTGCAAACATCACCATTACACATGACATATACATGAATATGACAGTTTACATACTTAAAAACGGTGTTTTGTATGCTTTTGCATGCATAAAACAGCATTTTTATCTTGCTTTCACCAACATTAGCTATTATACAAGACAGAAACATGAATATGACAATTTAAATACTTGAAAACAGCATTTTGTATGTTTTTGCAAGCTGAAAACAGCTATTTTATCTTGATTTTGCAAACATAATCCATTACGCACGACATATACATGAATATGACAGTTTAAATACTTCAAAACTGTGTTTTGTATGCTTTTGCATGCTTAAAACAGCATTTTTATCTTGCTTTCACCAACATTAGCTATTATACACGACAGAAACATGAATGTGACAGTTTAAATACTTGAAAACAGCATTTTGTAAGTTTTTGCAAGCTGAAAACAGCTATTTTATCTTGATTTTGCAAACATAAGCCATTACACACGACATATACATGAATATAAAAGTTTAAATACTTGAAAACGGTGTTTTGTACGCTTTTGCATGCTTAAAACAGCATTTTCATCTTGCTTTCACCAACATTAGCTATTATACACGACAGAAACATGAATATGACAGCTTAAATACTTGAAAACGGTGTTTTGTTTGCTTTTGCACGCTTAAAACAGCATTTTTATCTTGCTTTCACCAACATTAGCTATTGTACACAACAGAAACATGAATATGACAGTTTAAATACTTGAAAACAGCATTTTGTATGTTTTTGCAAGCTGAAAACAGCTATTTTATCTTGATTTTGCAAACATAAGCCATTACACACGACATATACATGAATATGCAAGTTTAAATACTTGAAAACGGTGTTTTGTACGCTTTTGCATGCTTAAAACAGCATTTTTATCTTGCTTTCACCAACATTAGCTATTATACATGACAGAAACATGAATATGACAGTTTAAATACTTGAAAACAGCATTTTGTATGTTTTTGCAAGCTGAAAACGGCTATTTTATCTTGATTTTGCAAACATAAGCCATTACACACGACATATACATGAATATGCAAGTTTAAATACTTGAAAACGGTGTTTTGTACGCTTTTGCATGCTTAAAACAGCATTTTTATCTTGCTTTCACCAACATTAGCTATTATACACGACAGAAACATGAATATGACAGTTTAAATACTTAAAAACAGCCTTTTGTATATTTTTGCAAGCTGAAAACAGTTATTTTATCTTGATTTTGCAAACATAAGCCATTACACACCACATATACATGAATATAAAAGTTTAAATACTTGAAAACGGTGTTTTGTACGCTTTTGCATGCTTAAAACAGCATTTTCATCTTGCTTTCACCAACATTAGCTATTATACACGACAGAAACATGAATATGACAGCTTAAATACTTGAAAACGGTGTTTTGTTTGCTTTTGCACGCTTAAAACAGCATTTTTATCTTGCTTTCACCAACATTAGCTATTATACACAACAGAAACATGAATATGACAGTTTAAATACTTGAAAACAGCATTTTGTATGTTTTTGCAAGCTGAAAACAGCTATTTTATCTTGATTTTGCAAACATAAGCCATTACACACGACATATGCATGAATATGACAGTTTTAATACTTGAAAACGGTGTTTTGTATGCTTTTGCATGCTTAAAACAGCATTTTTATCTTGCTTTCACCAACATTAGCTATTATACAAAGACAGAAACATGAATATGACAGTTTAAATACTTGAAAAAGCATTTTGTATGTTTTTGCATGCTGAAAACAGTTATTTTATCTTGATTTTGCAAACATAAGCCATTACACACGACATATACATGAATATGAAAGTTTAAATACTTGAAAACGGTGTTTTGTACGCTTTTGCATGCTTAAAACAGCATTTTCATCTTGCTTTCACCAACATTAGCTATTATACACGACAGAAACATGAATATGACAGCTTAAATACTTGAAAACGGTGTTTTGTTTGCTTTTGCACGCTTAAAACAGCATTTTTATCTTGCTTTCACCAACATTAGCTATTATACACAACAGAAACATGAATATGACAGTTTAAATACTTGAAAACAGCATTTTGTATGTTTTTGCAAGCTGAAAACAGCTATTTTATCTTGGTTTTGCAAACATAAGCCATTACACACGACATATACTTGAATATGACAGTTTAAATACTTGAAAACCGTGTTTTGTATGCTTTTGCATGCTTAAAACAGCATTTTATCTTGCTTTCACCAACATTAGCTATTATACATGACAGAAACATGAATATGACAGTTTACATACTTGAAAACAGCATTTTGTATGTTTTTGCAAGCTGAAAACAGCTATTTTATCTTGATTTTGCAAACATCACCATTACACATGACATATACATGAATATGACAGTTTACATACTTAAAAACGGTGTTTTGTATGCTTTTGCATGCTTAAAACAGCATTTTTATCTTGCTTTCACCAACATTAGCTATTATACAAGACAGAAACATGAATATGACAATTTAAATACTTGAAAACAGCATTTTGTATGTTTTTGCAAGCTGAAAACAGCTATTTTATCTTGATTTTGCAAACATAAGCCATTACACACGACATATACATGAATATGACAGTTTAAATACTTCAAAACTGTGTTTTGTATGCTTTTGCATGCTTAAAACAGCATTTTTATCTTGCTTTCACCAACATTAGCTATTATACACGACAGAAACATGAATGTGACAGTTTAAATACTTGAAAACAGCATTTTGTAAGTTTTTGCAAGCTGAAAACAGCTATTTTATCTTGATTTTGCAAACATAAGCCATTACACACGACATATACATGAATATGACAGTTTAAATACTTGAAAACGGTATTTTGTATGCTTTTGCATGCTTAAAACAGCATTTTTATCTTGCTTTCACCAACATTAGCTATTATACACGACAGAAACATGAATATGACAGTTTAAATACTTGAAAACGGTGTTTTATTTGCTTTTGCATGCTTAAAACAGCATTTTTATCTTGCTTTCACCAACATTAGCTATTATACACGACAGAAACATGAATATGACAGTTTAAATACTTGAAAACAGCATTTTGTATGTTTTTGCAAGCTGAAAACGGCTATTTTATCTTGATTTTGCAAACATCAGCCATTACACATGACATATACATGAATATGACAGTTTAAATACTTGAAAACGGTGTTTTGTATGCTTTTTACATGCTTAAAACAGCATTTTTATCTTGCTTTCACCAACATTAGCTATTATACACGACAGAAACATGAATATAACAGTTTAAACCTTGAAAACGGTGTTTTGTTTGCTTTTGCATGCTTAAAACAGCATTTTTATCTTGCTTTCACCAACATTAGCTATTATACACGACAGAAACATGAATATGACAGTTTAAATACTTGAAAACAGCATTTTGTATGTTTTTACAAGCTGAAAACAGCTATTTTATCTTGATTTTGCAAACATAAGCCATTACACACGACATATACATGAATATGACAGTTTAAATACTTGAAAACGGTATTTTGTATGCTTTTGCATGCTTAAAACAGCATTTTTATCTTGCTTTCACCAACATTAGCTATTATACACGACAGAAACATGAATATGACAGTTTAAATACTTGAAAACGGTGTTTTATTTGCTTTTGCATGCTTAAAACAGCGTTTTTATCTTGCTTTCACCAAAATTGGCTATTATACACGACAGAAACATGAATATGACAGTTTAAATACTTGAAAACAGCATTTTGTATGTTTTTGCAAGCTGAAAACGGCTATTTTATCTTGATTTTGCAAACATAAGCCATTACACACGACATATACATGAATATGAAAGTTTAAATACTTGAAAACGGTGTTTTGTATGCTTTTGCATGCTTAAAACAGCATTTTTATCTTGCTTTCACCAATATTAGCTATTATACATGACAGAAACATGAATATGACAGTTTAAATACTTGAAAACAGCATTTTGTATGTTTTTGCAAGCTGAAAACAGCTATTTTATCTTGATTTTGCAAACATCAGCCATTACACATGACATATACATGAATATGACAGTTTAAATACTTGAAAACGGTGTTTTGTACGCTTTTGCATGCTTAAAACAGCATATTTATCTTGCTTTCACCAACATTAGCTATTATACACGACAGAAACATGAATATGACAGTTTAAATACTTGTTAACAGCATTTTGTATGTTTTTGCAAGTTGAAAACAGTTATTTTATCTTGATTTTGCAAACATAAGCCATTACACACGACATATACATGAATATGAAAGTTTAAATACTTGAAAACGGTGTTTTGTACGCTTTTGCATGCTTAAAACAGCATTTTCATCTTGCTTTCACCAACATTAGCTATTATACACGACAGAAACATGAATATGACAGCTTATATACTTGAAAACGGTGTTTTGTTTGCTTTTGCACGCTTAAAACAGCATTTTTATCTTGCTTTCACCAACATTAGCTATTATACACAACAGAAACATGAATATGACAGTTTAAATACTTGAAAACAGCATTTTGTATGTTTTTGCAAGCTGAAAACAGCTATTTTATCTTGGTTTTGCAAACATAAGCCATTACACACGACATATACTTGAATATGACAGTTTAAATACTTGAAAACCGTGTTTTGTATGCTTTTGCATGCTTAAAACAGCATTTTATCTTGCTTTCACCAACATTAGCTATTATACATGACAGAAACATGAATATGACAGTTTACATACTTGAAAACAGCATTTTGTAAGTTTTTGCAAGCTGAAAACAGCTATTTTATCTTGATTTTGCAAACATCACCATTACACATGTCATATACATGAATATGACAGTTTACATACTTGAAAACGGTGTTTTGTATGCTTTTGCATGCTTAAAACAGCATTTTTATCTTGCTTTCACCAACATTAGCTATTATACAAGACAGAAACATGAATATGACAATTTAAATACTTGAAAACAGCATTTTGTATGTTTTTGCAAGCTGAAAACAGCTATTTTATCTTGATTTTGCAAACATAAGCCATTACACACGACATATACATGAATATGACAGTTTAAATACTTCAAAACTGTGTTTTGTATGCTTTTGCATGCTTAAAACAGCATTTTTATCTTGCTTTCACCAACATTAGCTATTATACACGACAGAAACATGAATGTGACAGTTTAAATACTTGAAAACAGCATTTTGTAAGTTTTTGCAAGCTGAAAACAGCTATTTTATCTTGATTTTGCAAACATAAGCCATTACACACGACATATACATGAATATGACAGTTTAAATACTTGAAAACGGTATTTTGTATGCTTTTGCATGCTTAAAACAGCATTTTTATATTGCTTTCACCAACATTAGCTATTATACACGACAGAAACATGAATATGACAGTATAAATACTTGAAAACGGTGTTTTATTTGCTTTTGCATGCTTAAAACAGCATTTTTATCTTGTTTTCACCAACATTAGCTATTATACACGACAGAAACATGAATATGACAGTTTAAATACTTGAAAACAGCATTTTGTATGTTTTTGCAAGCTGAAAACGGCTATTTTATCTTGATTTTGCAAACATCAGCCATTACACATGACATATACATGAATATGACAGTTTAAATACTTGAAAACGGTGTTTTGTATGCTTTTTACATGCTTAAAACAGCATTTTTATCTTGCTTTCACCAACATTAGCTATTATACACGACAGAAACATGAATATAACAGTTTAAACCTTGAAAACGGTGTTTTGTTTGCTTTTGCATGCTTAAAACAGCATTTTTATCTTGCTTTCACCAACATTAGCTATTATACACGACAGAAACATGAATATGACAGTTTAAATACTTAAAAACAGCATTTTGTATGTTTTTACAAGCTGAAAACAGCTATTTTATCTTGATTTTGCAAACATAAGCCATTACACACGACATATACATGAATATGACAGTTTAAATACTTGAAAACGGTATTTTGTATGCTTTTGCATGCTTAAAACAGCATTTTTATCTTGCTTTCACCAACATTAGCTATTATACACGACAGAAACATGAATATGACAGTTTAAATACTTGAAAACGGTGTTTTATTTGCTTTTGCATGCTTAAAACAGCGTTTTTATCTTGCTTTCACCAACATTGGCTATTATACACGACAGAAACATGAATATGACAGTTTAAATACTTGAAAACAGCATTTTGTATGTTTTTGCAAGCTGAAAACGGCTATTTTATATTGATTTTGCAAACATAAGCCATTACACACGACATATACATGAATATGAAAGTTTAAATACTTGAAAACGGTGTTTTGTACGCTTTTGCATGCTTAAAACAGCATTTTCATCTTGCTTTCACCAGCATTAGCTATTATACATGACAGAAACATGAATATGACAGTTTAAATACTTGAAAACAGCATTTTGTATGTTTTTGCAAGCTGAAAACAGCTATTTTATCTTGATTTTGCAAACATAAACCATTACGCACGACATATACTTGAATATGACAGTTTATATACTTGAAAACCGTGTTTTGTATGCTTTTGCATGCTTAAAACAGCATTTTTATCTTGCTTTCACCAATATTAGCTATTATACATGACAGAAACATGAATATGACAGTTTAAATACTTGAAAACAGCATTTTGTATGTTTTTGCAAGCTGAAAACAGCTATTTTATCTTGATTTTGCAAACATCAGCCATTACACATGACATATACATGAATATGACAGTTTAAATACTTGAAAACGGTGTTTTGTATGCTTTTGCATGCTTAAAACAGAATTTTTATCTTGCCTTCACCAACATTAGCTATTATACTTGACAGAAACATGAATATGACAGTTTAAATACTTGAAAACGGTGTTTTGTATGCTTTTGCATGCTTAAAACAGCATTTTTATCTTGCTTTCACCAACATTAGCTATTATACACTACAGAAACATGAATATAACAGTTTAAACCTTGAAAACGGTGTTTTGTTTGCTTTTGCATGCTTAAAACAGCATTTTTATCTTGCTTTCACCAACATTAGCTATTATACACGACAGAAACATGAATATGACAGTTTAAATACTTGAAAACAGCATTTTGTAAGTTTTTGCAAGCTGAAAACAGCTATTTTATCTTGATTTTGCAAACATAAGCCATTACACACGACATATACATGAATATGAAAATTTAAATACTTGAAAACAGTTTTTGTATGCATTTGCATGCTTAAAACAGCATTTTTATCTTGCTTTCACCAACATTTTCAATTATACACGACAGAAACATGAATATGACAGTTTAAATACTTGTAAAACGCATTTTGTATGTTTTTGCAAGCTGAAAACAGCTATTTCATATTGATTTTGCAAACATAGGCCATTACACACGACATATACATGAATATGACAGTTTAAATACTTGAAAACGGTGTTTTGTATGCTCTTGCATGCTTAAAACAGCATTTTTATCTTGGTTTCACCAACATTAGCTATTATACATGACAAAAACATAAATATGACAATTTAAATAATTAAAAAACAGCATTTTGTATGTTTTTGCAAGCTAAAAACAGCTATTTTATCTTGATTTTGCAAACATAAGCCATTACACACGACATATACATGAATATGGCAGTTTAAATACTTGAAAACGGTGTTTTGTATGCTTTTGCATGCTTAAAACAGCATTTTTATCTTGCTTTCTCCAACATTAGCTATTATACACGACAGAAACATGAATATGACAGTTTAATTACTTGAAAACAGCCTTTTGTATGTTTTTGCAAGCTGAAAGCAGCTATTCTATCTTGATTTTGCAAACATAAGCCATTACACACGACATATACATGAATATGACAGTTTAAATACTTGAAAACGGTGTTTTGTATGCTTTTGCATGCTTAAAACAGAATTTTTATCTTGCCTTCACCAACATTAGCTATTATACTTGACAGAAACATGAATATGACAGTTTAAATACTTGAAAACGGTGTTTTATTTGCTTTTGCATGCTTAAAGCAGCATTTTTATCTTGCTTTCACCAACATTAGCTATTATACACGACAGAAACATGAATATGACAGTTGAAATACTTGAAAACATCATTTTGTATGTTTTTGCAAGCTGAAAACGGCTATTTTATCTTGATTTTGCAAACATAAGCCATTACACACGACATATACAAGTTATATCGTCGTTACTCGGCACTTCCCGCTGAGATAGCGAATCTCACGGTGTCATAGGACACCTTAGTAATAAGAATGTTGTAGTGATAGAGTTATGTTTTGTTAGTTTGTAAGTTTAGTCTTAATCTGTAGCTTGAACGTAAAACATCTGAATTATAAGGTTTTAGTCAAATAAAATCTTTTTAAAAACACATCGACGATTTGTAACAAATTAATTGGCGCAGTCGGTAGGATTGCAGATACGATATTAGCGAATATAATATCGGTTCGTAAAACGATTTAATCGCAATCGAACAAAAGTTACCGTCGCGTGTGTTAATAAGTCGTGACTTGGTGCCGCATCAGCTGAGCGCATATCAGCAAGCTCGAGAGCATATCGAGCACCAGCAGCCCAAAAATCCACGCAACACGAGGAACCAGCACCGCAAACCGTTGAGCGCACATCAACGAGTTCGAGCAGAGCAACTCCAGGATTCGACATCTACTCCAGAGCCGACCAATGCATTGGATCATCTTATTGTGAGTACACTTCATGTCATTCAGAGGTTCCCAATCAAGCGATTCAGATAGTTCAGGTGCAGATTCTGACTCACAATTTGAAGAAACAATTTCAAAATTAATTGAAAAAATCACACTCAATTCAAGTAATATTGAAAACCCTATTATCAATTTTAATTCAACTACAATGGCTGTACCAGTGTTGAAAAAAGAGTATCTTGACATGGTACCAGAATTCCATGGTGAGAGAGAACTTCTCTCAAGATTCATTGAAATAAGTGAAAAATTAGTAGTTAAATTTTATAATAGAATAGATGTGAATGATTTTCAAAATGAATTTTTAATGTCTAGCATTCTCGCCAAAATTAAAGGAGAAGCCGCTATTAATATTGCGTCCTGCACATTAAAAACATGGGACGACTTAAAAAACGCGTTATTAAATTCTTATCAAGATAAACGCGATATGTACACACTAAACATAGAATTGACAGAACTTAGACAAAATTATAATGAAACAGTTTTCGAATTTTACCATAGAATACAACATATACTAAATTTGTTAATATCCTATATTAAAAAACACAAACAACAAGAAGAGAGCGAAACATTGTGTTCATATTTCTGTGAATATGCTCTTAGGATTTTATTACGTGGTTTAAAAGAGCCAATAGGACAACTCATGCGCGCAAAGAACCCCCATTCATTGAATGAAGCTTTAAATATGTTAGCAAACGATTTCCAATTCGAAACATATAAAAATGTTAAATCTAGCCAAAATAATTTAAAAATTGTTCCCAAAACAACAAATGCCACAAACATAAGCGCAAATAAACCAGTAAACCCGCCTAGAATAATTCATAACCCACAGTTCGTACAAAATAGATATCCTTTTAAAAATTATCAACAACAACCACAACCTTCCTTTAGAAATAGATCCATAACCACGAACACCCGTCCAGGACCGTCTCAAAACTTTCCTAGACAATTAAATCAAAACTATCAACCGACACCTATGAGTATTTCTACCCGAAATACATATCAACCCCGTCCAGGACCGTCTCAAAACTTTTCAAGACAACCAAATCAAAATTTTATAGCTGAGGAACTATTTAATATTGAAGATATTCCTCAAAATGAATCACTTGAAAATTTTAATATACAAAACAATTATAACGACAATTCAGAACCGATTGTTGAATATCCAACAGAAAATAACGATTTATACTTTTCCCAACATCAAGACGAAAACCATTTTTTATGCGAAACAGCCTCGGAAGTAAATCTTACCCCTCCATACATTTAATGAATTTTACAAACACTAAAAGCGATCTTCCCTATATTATTTTCCCTGAAAACAATTTAAAAGTATTAATAGACACGGGAAGTACTAAATCATTTGTTAAGCCTACAATAGCAAATAAATATTTTCAAAATTCCATCTTTAAAAATCCTTTTCAAATAACAACTGCACACGGCAGCTCATTTCAAAATTTTAGTACACTCATACCAGTGTCATCAATTTTTAAACTATCAAATAAATCACAAAATTTGAAATATCATATCTTTGACTTCCATCCAAATTTTGACATTTTAATTGGAATGGATAATTTAAAAAATCTAAACGCTATCATAGATTTATGTAAAGATGAAATAATAACACCCGAAGCAAAAATCCCCATTAAATACTATTCAGTTGAAAAACAAAGTTCTCTTAATAATTCCACAAGTTCGAAAATTTTCATCGAACCAAATTCAGAAAAAATTATAAAAGTTAAAGTAAACCTAGAATCCGGACCTGTACTCATCCCTGAGATTCGTACCGAACACCTTATCATCCCGGAATGTCTTACATCAGCAAATAATTATTACGCTCTGTGTACAGTAGTAAATAATTGTGAACAAAAAATGACTTTAATCTTAAATGGACCATTACCTGTAGAATCCTTAAATAATTATGAATTTAATAATATTCCAAAAAATAATTCAATTAACACTCAAAATATTAAATTAGAAAATTTTAAAAATGAAACTTTTCAAAATTTAGAATTAAATGTAAATGAAACTAATAATACCGATGGTGACGCATTCTTTAAATACATGGAAGATTTTAACGAACAATTCCTAAATGATAACAAACCCACTGACAACGAGTCACTCGTCGTAGAGTTAGGTGACAAGATTGATAACACTGACGCACCACAAGACGATAACGATAGCGATATAACCGTGCATTCAAACCAAGAAAACCCAATAGTCGGAATTCCAATTATAGAATGCCCCGTGAATTTCGGTAAAAATCAAATTATTTTATCATCCGTTAAACACAGTTCATGTAGCCCAAAAATTATAAAATTATTCGATAATAAACAGAGAATACTCGTACAATTCTCTGAATCAAATTTAGAATCAGAAATAATAAATTTTATTAAAGAATTTATAGTCCCAAAAGTTAAATATAATTTATACTTTGAAAATGATTTTACGAAAAATTTAGTACAGTCCTGCAGACTTATTTTAAAAACTCTAGCTTGAATTTGATCAAATGCACAGAAAAATTAGTAGACATATTTGACGAAGATGAGATTATTCAGACAATTAAAAACTATCATGAAAGCAAAACCAACCACAGAGGACTAGATGAAACATTAGCACAAATTAAACGAAAATATTATTGGCCAAGACAACGCAAGTCAATACAAACTTATATAAACAACTGCGAAATATGCCAATTAACAAAGTATGAACGACAACCACTTAAATTAAAATTTAATCATACGCCCACTGCAACAAAACCATTTGAAATACTACATGTCGATAGTATCACATTAGAGCATGCTAAATTTTTTACCATCGTTGACTCCTTTTCGAAATATGCTCAAGCATACAAAATAAACTCTTCTCAAGGTATTGAAATAGTAAACAATTTAATTAAATTCTTCACACATCATGGTATTCCCGAAAAAATTATCTCAGATAACGGTCTCGAATTCAAAAACTCTCTTGTCAAAGAATTACTTGAATTACATAAAATTAAAATTCATTTTATAAGTTCGCAACATCCAGAATCGAATGGAATCATCGAAAGGTTTCATTCTACGTTAATTGAACACATTAGGCTATTAAATAATCAAAAAGAGTACAATAATGAAGCAATAGAAACAAAAGTTAATTATGCGTTATTAGCGTATAATAATAGTATTCACTCAGTGACTAAACTAAAACCGTTTGAAATAATTTCTGGCCATTTAGATACAAAATGTCCATTTAATATAGAAATAGAAAATCAGCTTGTAAACAATTATATTGCTAATCATAAAAATAAAGTTAAATTATTGTATCAAAAGGTAAACGAAAAATTATTAGAAAACAAAGAGAAAACCATAAATAAACAAAATGAGAACCGCGAAGAATTGCCTGAAATCCCAAAACGCGTCTTTGTAAAAAATAGGCAGAAACAACAAAAAACGCGAGATAAATATAAAGCAGAAAAAATTACTAAATTGCATTCAAAATTAAAGACAGCATAAATCGAACCCAGACATGGCAATACTACTGCCAATATCCACCTTTCTAATATTAAAAGACCCAGAAAGAATACTTATGAATTTCAAAATATTGCAGGTTGTTCTGGATCTGCAAAGGATCAGAAATAAGAAACATTACGGAAAACAAAGGAATATTGCCCATTAACTTAGGAGCGGCAAAACTTGAACGAACTAAACACACATTTATTCACTATTACGATTTGGACTCTGTAGTCAACGAGTACGAAACCCTAAACAACCAGTATAAACGCCTTAAATCAGGAATAATTAATAATAATTATACAAAATTTGTAAAAGAATTTGAGAATAATGATAAAATTTTAGAATATGTTCGCACAAATATACAAGAAAAATTAGATCACATAAAGTTATATTCAAAAATAAGAACGAAGCGAGGTTTAATTGATGGTTTGGGATCAATATTTAAACAAATTACCGGAAACTTGGATGCCGAAGATGGAAAAAGATATAATGAAATCCTAAGACATTTGGAACAGAACCAGCATAACATACAAAATCAGTTAAAATTATCATATTCTGTCAGTCACCGAATAATTTCAAATTTTAATAATACCGTACAAAATATTCAACACAATGAAGAAGTATTAAAATCTAAGATAGAATATCTTAATAAACAAATAAATCAAAATTTGGGCACAAACGAAATTCTTATTATAAAAGACTTATATACACAGATAACTATCCTTTTGGAAATTATTTTGGATATTTTGCAAGACATAGAAACTTCTATTACATTTTGTAAAATGGGAATTATGCATCCTTCTATTATGAAACCAAACCAGCTCTTACAAGAACTATACAGAATATCAGATTTTTACCACGGACAACTACCTTTCGAATTAAAATTAGAAAATATTTTAAATTATGAAAGTATAATGAAAGTAAATTGTAAAATTGAACCAACTCAAATTACCTACCTTTTATCAGTACCTATCAATTTTGAAAAGAACTTTGAGCTTTACCGATTACAATCGATCCCAACTAAATATGAGTCAGAATATGTAACCATTACACCTGATGTTCAGTACCTTTTAAAATCTGAAGACAATGAAATTATACCTCTGAGTGGCAAGTGTACTAAAAGTGCCAACCACCAATGCCCAAATGAATATCATCGCCATCACAACCCATCATGTGAAGTGCGCGAACAGGGTTAGTGTTAAAAATTTGTTAGGCGTTTATCTAATAAAAGAAAATAATTGTGTTATTCAATTTCAACAAAAGACATTGACTTATCTTGATAAAACAGAAGGGACACCATTCATATTACCAAAAATAACTTTTAAACTTTTAGATCATAAAATTTTAAATGTAACAATAGATTTACGAAACTTAAAAATTTCAAGATATCCCTTTGAACCCAATAATTATTACAAAACCTGATAAGGAACTCTATTTTAATTATAAACCTAGTGTTTGGACTATTATTTTATATTGTGGATTAACCATTGTAATTATCTATTTTTTATTGTATTTTATAAAATTAAAATGGTTAAGCCAAAGACATTTTACCCAAGGACAAGGACCTCAAGATGGCAACCTTCCAGGGGAAGCTTCTCTCTAAGGAGGGAGGAGTTATATCGTCGTTACTCGGCACTTCCCGCTGAGATAGCGAATCTCACGGTGTCATAGGACACCTTAGTAATAAGAATGTTGTAGTGATAGAGTTATGTTTTGTTAGTTTGTAAGTTTAGTCTTAATCTGTAGCTTGAACGTAAAACATCTGAATTATAAGGTTTTAGTCAAATAAAATCTTTTTAAAAACACATCGACGATTTGTAACAAATTAATTTACATGAATATGAAAGTTTAAATACTTGAAAACGGTGTTTTGTACGCTTTTGCATGCTTAAAACAGCATTTTCATCTTGCTTTCACCAACATTAGCTATTATACACGACAGTAACATGAATATGACAGTTTAAATACTTGAAAACAGCCTTTTGTATGTTTTTGCAAGCTGAAAACAGCTATTTTATCTTGATTTTGCAAACATAAACCATTACACACGACATATACTTGAATATGACAGTTTAAATACTTGAAAACCGTGTTTTGTATGCTTTTGCATGCTTAAAACAGCATTTTTATCTTGCGTTCACCAACAGTAGCTATTATACATGACAGAAACATGAATATGACAGTTTAAATACTTGAAAACAGCCTTTTGTATGTTTTTGCAAGCTGAAAACAGCTATTTTATCTTGATTTTGCAAACATAAACCATTACACACGACATATACTTGAATATGACAGTTTAAATACTTGAAAACCGTGTTTTGTATGCTTTTGCATGCTTAAAACAGCATTTTTATCTTGCTTTCACCAACATTAGCTATTATACATGACAGAAACATGAATATGACAGTTTAAATACTTGAAAACAGCATTTTGTATGTTTTTGCAAGCTAAAAACAGCTATTTTATCTTATCAGCCATTACACATGACATATACATGAATATGACAGTTTAAATACTTGAAAACGGTGTTTTGTATGCTTTTGCATGCTTAAAACAGCATTTTTATCTTGCTTTCACCAACATTAGCTATTATACACGACAGAAACATGAATATAACAGTTTAAACCTTGAAAACGGTGTTTTGTTTGCTTTTGCATGCTTAAAACAGCATTTTTATCTTGCTTTCACCAACATTAGCTATTATAAACGACAGAAACATGAATATGACAGTTTAAATACTTAAAAACGGTGTTTTATTTGCTTTGCATGCTTAAAACAGCATTTTTATCTTGCCTTCACCAACATTAGCTATTATACACGACAGAAACATGAATATGACAGTATAAATACTTGAAAACAGCATTTTGTATGTTTTTGCAAGCTGAAAACGACTATTTTATCTTGATTTTGCAAACATAAGCCATTACACACGACATATACATGAATATGAAAGTTTAAATACTTGAAAACGGTGTTTTGTAAGCTTTTGCATGCTTAAAACAGCATTTCCATCTTGCTTTCACCAACATTAGCTATTATACACGACAGAAACATGAATATGACAGTTTAAATACTTGAAAACAGCCTTTTGTATGTTTTTGCAAGCTGAAAACAGCTATTTTATCGTGATTTTGCAAACATCAGCCATTACACATGACATGTACATGAATATGACAGTTTAAATACTTGAAAACGGTGTTTTGTATGCTTTTGCATGCTTAAAACAGCATTTTTATCTTGCTTTCACCAACATTAGCTATTATACAAGACAGAAACATGAATATGACAGTTTAAATACTTTAAAACAGCATTTTGTATGTTATTGCAAGCTGAAAACAGCTATTTTATCTTGATTTTGCAAACATAAGCCATTACACACGACATATACAATAATATGACAGTTTAAATACTTGAAAACTGTGTTTTGTTTGCTTTTGCATGCTTAAAACACTATTTTTATCTTGCTTTCACCAACATTAGCTATTATACACGACAGAAACATGAATGTGACAGTTTAAATACTTGAAAACAGCATTTTGTAGGTTTTTGCAAGCTGAAAACAGCTATTTTATCTTGATATTGCAAACATAAGCCATTACACACGACATATACATGAATATGAAAATTTAAATACTTGAAAACAGTTTTTGTATGCATTTGCATGCTTAAAACAGCATTTTTATCTTGCTTTCACCAACATTATCAATTATACACGACAGAAACTTGAATATGACAGTTTAAATACTTGTAAAACGCATTTTGTATGTTTTTGCAAGCTGAAAACAGCTATTTTATATTGATTTTGCAAACATAGGCCATTACACACGACATATACATGAATATGACAGTTTAAATACTTGAAAACGGTGTTTTGTATGCTCTTGCATGCTTAAAACAGCATTTTTATCTTGCTTTCACCAACATTAGCTATTATACATGACAAAAACATGAATATGACAATTTAAATAATTAAAAAACAGCATTTTGTATGTTTTTGCAAGCTAAAAACAGCTATTTTATCTTGATTTTGCAAACATAAGCCATTACACACGACATATACATGAATATGGCAGTTTAAATACTTGAAAACGGTGTTTTGTATGCTTTTGCATGCTTAAAACAGCATTTTTATCTTGCTTTCTCCAACATTAGCTATTATACACGACAGAAACATGAATATGACACTTTAAATATTTGAAAACAGCATTTTGTATGTTTTTGCAAGCTGAAAAAAGCTATTTTATCTTGATTTTGCAAACATAAGCCATTACACACGACATATACATGAATATGACAGTTTAAATACTTGAAAACGGTATTTTGTATGCTTTTGCATGCTTAAAATAGAATTTTTATCTTGCTTTCACCAACATTAGCTATTATACACGACAGAAACATGAATATGACAGTTTAAATACTTGAAAACGGTGTTTTATTTGCTTTTACATGCTTAAAACAGCATTTTTATCTTGCTTTCACCAACATTAGCTATTATATACGACAGAAAAATGAATATGACAGTTTAAATACTTGAAAACAGCATTTAGTATGTTTTTTCAAGCTGAAAACGGCTATTTTATCTTGATTTTGCAAACATAAGTTATTACACACGACATATACATGAATATGAAAGTTTAAATACTTGAAAACGGTGTTTTGTACGCTTTTGCATGCTTAAAACAGCATTTTCATCTTGCTTTCACCAACATTAGCTATTATACACGACAGAAACATGAATATGACAGTTTAAATACTTGAAAACAGTCTTTTGTATGTTTTTGCAAGCTGAAAACAGCTATTTTATCTTGATTTTGCAAACATAAACCATTACACACGACATATACTTGAATATGACAGTTTAAATACTTGAAAACCGTGTTTTGTATGCTTTTGCATGCTTAAAACAGCATTTTTATCTTGCTTTCACCAACATTAGCTATTATACATGACAGAAACATGAATATGACAGTTTAAATACTTGAAAACAGCATTTTGTATGTTTTTGCAAGCTGAAAACAGCTATTTTATCTTATCAGCCATTACACATGACATATACATGAATATGACAGTTTAAATACTTGGAAACGGTGTTTTGTATGCTTTTGCATGCTTAAAACAGCATTTTTATCTTGCTTTCACCAACATTAACTATTATACACGACAGAAACATGAATATAACTGTTTAAACCTTGAAAACGGTGTTTTCTTTGCTTTTGCATGCTTAAAACAGCATTTTTATCTTGCTTTCACCAACATTAGCTATTATACACGACAGATACATGAATATGACAGTTTAAATACTTGAAAACGGTGTTTTATTTACTTTTGCATGCTTAAAACAGCATTTTTATCTTGCTTTCACCAACATTAGCTATTATACACGACAGAAACATGAATATGACAGTTTAAATACTTGAAAACAGCATTTTGTATGTTTTTGCAAGCTGAAAACGGCTATTTTATCTTGATTTTGCAAACATAAGCCATTACACACGACATATACATGAATATGAAAGTTTAAATACTTGAAAACGGTGTTTTGTACGCTTTTGCATGCTTAAAACAGCATTTTTATCTTGCTTTCACCAACATTAGCTATTATACATGACAGAAACATGAATATGACAGTTTAAATACTTGAAAACAGCATTTTGTATGTTTTTGCAAGCTGAAAACAGCAATTTTATCTTGATTTTGCAAACATCAGCCATTACACATGACATATACATGAATATGACAGTTTAAATATTTGAAAACGGTGTTTTGTATGCTTTTGCATGCTTAAAACAGCATTTTTATCTTGCTTTCACCAACATTAGCTATTATACACGACAGAAATATGAATATAACAGTTTAAACCTTGAACACGGTGTTTTGTTTGCTTTTGCATGCTTAAAACAGCATTTTTATCTTGCTTTCACCAACATTAGCTATTATACACGACAGAAACATGAATATGACAGTTTAAATACTTTAAAACAGCATTTTGTATGTTTTTGCAAGCTGAAAACAGCTATTTTATCTTGATTTTGCAAACATAAACCATTACACACGACATATACAATAATATGACAGTTTAAATACTTGAAAACTGTGTTTTGTTTGCTTTTGCATGCTTAAAACAGCATTTTTATCTTGCTTTCACCAACATTAGCTATTATACACGACAGAAACATGAATATGACAGTTTAAATACTTGAAAACAGCATTTTGTATGTTTTTACAAGCTGAAAACAGCTATTTTATCTTGATTTTGCAAACATAAGCCATTACACACGACATATACATAAATATGAAAGTTTAAATACTTGAAAACGGTGTTTTGTACGCTTTTGCATGCTTAAAACAGCATTTTCATCTTGCTTTCACCAACATTAGCTATTATACACGACAGAAACATGAATATGACAGTTTAAATACTTGAAAACAGCCTTTTGTATGTTTTTGCAAGCAAAAAACAGCTATTTTATCTTGATTTTGCAAACATAAGCCATTACACACGACATATACATGAATATGACAGTTCAAATACTTGAAAACGGTGTTTTGTATGCTTTTGCATGCTTAAAACAGAATTTTTATCTTGCCTTCACCAACATTAGCTATTATACTTGACAGAAACATGAATATGACAGTTTAAATACTTGAAAACAGCATTTTGTATGTTTTTGCAAGCTGAAAACAGCTATTTTATCTTGATTTTGCAAACATAAGCCATTACACACGACATATACATGAATATGACAGTATAAATACTTGAAAACGGTGTTTTGTTTGCTTTTGCATGCTTAAAACAGTATTTTCATCTTGCTTTCACCAACATTAGCTATTATACACGACAGAAACATGAATATGACAGTTTAAATACTTGAAAACAGCATTTTGTATGTTTTTGCAAGCTGAAAACAGCTATTTTATCTTGATTTTGCAAACATAAGCCATTACACACGACATATACATGAATATGAAAGTTTAAATACTTGAAAACGGTGTTTTGTACGCTTTTGCATGCTTAAAACAGCATTTTCATCTTGCTTTCACCAACATTAGCTATTATACACGACAGAAACATGAATATGACAGTTTAAATATTTGAAAACAGCCTTTTGTATGTTTTTGCAAGCTGAAAACAGCTATTTTATCTTGATTTTGCAAACATAAACCATTACACACGACATATACTTGAATATGACAGTTTAAATACTTGAAAACCGTGTTTTGTATGCTTTTGCATGCTTAAAACAGCATTTTTATCTTGCTTTCGCCAACATTAGCTTTTATACACGACAGAAACATGAATATGACAATTTAAATAATTGAAAACAGCATTTTGTATGTTTTTGCAAGCTGAAAACAGCTATTATATCTTGATTTTGCAAACATAAGCCATTACACACGACATATACATGAATATGACAGTTTAAATACTTGAAAACGGTATTTTGTATGCTTTTGCATGCTTAAAACAGCATTTTTATCTTGCTTTCACCAACATTAGCCATTACACACGACATATACATGAATATGAAAGTTTAAATACTTGAAAACGATGTTTTGTACGCTTTTGCATGCTTAAAACAGCATTTTCATCTTGCTTTCACCAACATTAGCTATTATACACGACAGAAACATGAATATGACAGTTTAAATACTTGAAAACAGCCTTTTGTATGTTTGTGCAAGCTGAAAACAGCTATTTTATCTTATCAGCCATTACACATGACATATACATGAATATGACAGTTTAAATACTTGAAAACGGTGTTTTGTATGCTTTTGCATGCTTAAAACAGCATTTTTATCTTGCTTTCACCAACATTAGCTATTATACACGACAGAAACATAATAATGACAGTTTAAATACTTGAAAACAGCATTTTGTATGTTTGCAAGCTGAAAACAGCTATTTTATCTTGATTTTGCAAACATAAGCCATTACACACGACATATACATGAATATAACTGTTTAAGTACTTGAAAACGGTGTTTTGTATGCTTTTGCATGCTTAAAACAGCATTTTTATCTTACTTTCTCCAACATTAGCTATTATACACGACAGAAACATGAATATTACAGTTTAATTACTTGAAAACAGCCTTTTGTATGTTTTTGCAAGCTGAAAGCAGCTATTTTATCTTGATTTTGCAAACATAAGCCATTACACACGACATATACATGAATATGACAGTTTAAATACTTGAAAACGGTATTTTGTATGCTTTTGCATGCTTAAAACAGCATTTTTATCTTGCTTTCACCAACATTAGCTATTATACACGACAGAAACATGAATATGACAGTTTAAATACTTGAAAACGGTGTTTTATTTGCTTTTGCATGCTTAAAACAGCATTTTTATCTTGCTTTCACCAACATTAGCTATTATACACGACAGAAACATGAATATGACAGTTTAAATACTTAAAAACAGCATTTTGTATGTTTTTACAAGCTGAAAACAGCTATTTTATCTTGATTTTGCAAACATAAGGCATTACAAACGACATGTACATGAATATGACAGTTTAAATACTTGAAAACGGTGTTTTGTATCCTTTCGCATGCTTAAAACAGCAATTTTATCTTGCTTTCACCAACATTAGCTATTATACACGACAGAAACATGAATATGACAGTTTAAATACTTGAAAACGGTGTTTTGTATGCTTTTGCATGCTTAAAACAGCATTTTTATCTAGCTTTCATCAACATTAGCTATTATACACGACAGAAACATGAATATAACAGTTTAATCCTTGAAAACGGTGTTTTGTTTGCTTTTGCATGCTTAAAACAGCATTTTTATCTTGAATTCACCAACATTAGCTATTATACACGACAGAAACATGAATATGACAGTTTAAATACTTTAAAACAGCATTTTGTAAGTTTTTGCAAGCTGAAAACAGCTATTTTATCTTGATTTTGCAAACATAAGCCATTACACACGACATATACAATAATATGACAGTTTAAATACTTGAAAACTGTGTTTTGTTTGCTTTTGCATGCTTAAAACAGCATTTTTATCTTGCTTTCGCCAACATTAGCTATTATACACGACAGAAACATGAATATGACAGTTTAAATACTTGTAAACAGCATTTTGTATGTTTTTGCAAGCTGAAAACAGCTATTTTATCTTGATTTTGCAAACATAAGCCATTACACACGACATATACATGAATATGAAAGTTTAAATACTTGAAAACGGTGTTTTGTACGCTTTTGCATGCTTAAAACAGCATTTTCATCTTGCTTTCACCAATATTAGCTATTATACACGACAGAAACATGAATATGACAGTTTAAATACTTGAAAACAGCCTTTTGTATGTTTTTGCAAGCTAAAAACAGCTATTTTATCTTGATTTTGCAAACATAAGCCATTACACACGACATATACATGAATATGACAGTTTAAATACTTGAAAACGGTGTTTTGTATGCTTTTGCATGCTTAAAACAGAATTTTTATCTTGCCTTCACCAACATTAGCCATTATACTTGACAGAAACATGAATATGACAGTTTAAATACTTGAAAACAGCATTTTGTATGTTTTTGCAAGCTGAAAACTGCTATTTTATCTTGATTTTGCAAACATAAGCCATTACACACGACATATACATGAATATGACAGTTTAAATACTTGAAAACGGTGTTTTGTATGCTTTTGCATGCTTAAAACAGCATTTTTATCTTGCTTTAACCAACATTAGCTATTATACACGACAGAAACATGAATATGACAGTTTAAATACTTAAAAACAGCAATTTGTATGTTTTTGCAAGCTGAAAACAGCTATTTTATCTTGGTTTTGCAAACATTAGCCATTACACACGACATATACATGAATATGACAGTTTAAATACTTGAAAACAGCAATTTGTATGTTTTTGCAAGCTGAAAACAGCTATTTTATCTTGATTTTGCAAACATCAGCCATTGCACATAACATATACATGAATATGACAGTTTAAATACTTGAAAACGGTGTTTTGTATGCTTTTGCATGCTTAAAACAGCATTTTTATCTTGCTTTCACCAACATTAGCTATTATACACGACGGAAACATGAATATGACAGTTTAAATACTTGTAAACAGCATTTTGTATGTTTTTGCAAGCTGAAAACAGCTATTTTATCTTGATTTTGCAAACATAAGCCATTACACACGACATATACATGAATATGAAAGTTTAAATACTTGAAAACGGTGTTTTGTACGCTTTTGCATGCTTAAAACAGCATTTTCATCTTGCTTTCACCAACATTAGCTATTATACACGACAGAAACATGAATATGACAGTTTAAATACTTGAAAACAGCCTTTTGTATGTTTGTGCAAACTGAAAACAGCTATTTTATCTTATCAGCCATTACACATGACATATACATGAATATGACAGTTTAAATACTTGAAAACGGTGTTTTGTATGCTTTTGCATGCTTAAAACAGCATTTTTATCTTGCTTTCACCAACATTAGCTATTATACACGACAGAAACATAATAATGACAGTTTAAATACTTGAAAACAGCATTTTGTATGTTTGCAAGCTGAAAACAGCTATTTTATCTTGATTTTGCAAACATAAGCCATTACACACGACATATACATGAATATAACAGTTTAAGTACTTGAAAACGGTGTTTTGTATGCTTTTGCATGCTTAAAACAGCATTTTTATCTTGCTTTCTCCAACATTAGCTATTATACACGACAGAAACATGAATATTACAGTTTAATTACTTGAAAACAGCCTTTTGTATGTTTTTGCAAGCTAAAAGCAGCTATTTTATCTTGATTTTGCAAACATAAGCCATTACACACGACATATACATGAATATGACAGTTTAAATACTTGAAAACAGCAATTTGTATGTTTTTGCAAGCTGAAAACAGCTATTTTATCTTGATTTTGCAAACATAAACCATTACACACGACATATACTTGAATATGACAGTTTAAATACTTGAAAACCGTGTTTTGTATGCTTTTGCATGCTTAAAACAGCATTTTTATCTTGCTTTCGCCAACATTAGCTTTTATACACGACAGAAACATGAATATGACAATTTAAATAATTGAAAACAGCATTTTGTATGTTTTTGCAAGCTGAAAACAGCTATTATATCTTGATTTTGCAAACATAAGCCATTACACACGACATATACATGAATATGACAGTTTAAATACTTGAAAACGGTATTTTGTATGCTTTTGCATGCTTAAAACAGCATTTTTATCTTGCTTTCACCAACATTAGCCATTACACACGACATATACATGAATATGAAAGTTTAAATACTTGAAAACGATGTTTTGTACGCTTTTGCATGCTTAAAACAGCATTTTCATCTTGCTTTCACCAACATTAGCTATTATACACGACAGAAACATGAATATGACAGTTAAAATACTTGAAAACAGCCTTTTGTATGTTTGTGCAAGCTGAAAACAGCTATTTTATCTTATCAGCCATTACACATGACATATACATGAATATGACAGTTTAAATACTTGAAAACGGTGTTTTGTATGCTTTTGCATGCTTAAAACAGCATTTTTATCTTGCTTTCACCAACATTAGCGATTATACACGACAGAAACATAATAATGACAGTTTAAATACTTGAAAACAGCATTTTGTATGTTTGCAAGCTGAAAACAGCTATTTTATCTTGATTTTGCAAACATAAGCCATTACACACGACATATACATGAATATAACTGTTTAAGTACTTGAAAACGGTGTTTTGTATGCTTTTGCATGCTTAAAACAGCATTTTTATCTTGCTTTCTCCAACATTAGCTATTATACACGACAGAAACATGAATATTACAGTTTAATTACTTGAAAACAGCCTTTTGTATGTTTTTGCAAGCTGAAAGCAGCTATTTTATCTTGATTTTGCCAACATAAGCCATTACACACGACATATACATGAATATGACAGTTTAAATACTTGAAAACGGTATTTTGTATGCTTTTGCATGCTTAAAACAGCATTTTTATCTTGCTTTCACCAACATTAGCTATTATACACGACAGAAACATGAATATGACAGTTTAAATACTTGAAAACGGTGTTTTATTTGCTTTTGCATGCTTAAAACAGCATTTTTATCTTGCTTTCACCAACATTAGCTATTATACACGACAGAAACATGAATATGACAGTTTAAATACTTAAAAACAGCATTTTGTATGTTTTTACAAGCTGAAAACAGCTATTTTATCTTGATTTTGCAAACATAAGGCATTACAAACGACATGTACATGAATATGACAGTTTAAATACTTGAAAACGGTGTTTTGTATCCTTTTGCATGCTTAAAACAGCATTTTTATCTTGCTTTCACCAACATTAGCTATTATACACGACAGAAACATGAATATGACAGTTTAAATACTTGAAAACGGTGTTTTGTATGCTTTTGCATGCTTAAAACAGCATTTTTATCTAGCTTTCATCAACATTAGCTATTATACACGACAGAAACATGAATATAACAGTTTAATCCTTGAAAACGGTGTTTTGTTTGCTTTTGCATGCTTAAAACAGCATTTTTATCTTGAATTCACCAACATTAGCTATTATACACGACAGAAACATGAATATGACAGTTTAAATACTTTAAAACAGCATTTTGTAAGTTTTTGCAAGTTAAAAACAGCTATTTTATCTTGATTTTGCAAACATAAGCCATTACACACGACATATACAATAATATGACAGTTTAAATACTTGAAAACTGTGTTTTGTTTGCTTTTGCATGCTTAAAACAGCATTTTTATCTTGCTTTCGCCAACATTAGCTATTATACACGACAGAAACATGAATATGACAGTTTAAATACTTGTAAACAGCAATTTGTATGTTTTTGCAAGCTGAAAACAGCTATTTTATCTTGATTTTGCAAACATAAGCCATTACACACGACATATACATGAATATGAAAGTTTAAATACTTGAAAACGGTGTTTTGTACGCTTTTGCATGCTTAAAACAGCATTTTCATCTTGCTTTCACCAATATTAGCTATTATACACGACAGAAACATGAATATGACAGTTTAAATACTTGAAAACAGCCTTTTGTATGTTTTTGCAAGCTAAAAACAGCTATTTTATCTTGATTTTGCAAACATAAGCCATTACACACGACATATACATGAATATGACAGTTTAAATACTTGAAAACGGTGTTTTGTATGCTTTTGCATGCTTAAAACAGAATTTTTATCTTGCCTTCACCAACATTAGCCATTATACTTGACAGAAACATGAATATGACAGTTTAAATACTTGAAAACAGCATTTTGTATGTTTTTGCAAGCTGAAAACAGCTATTTTATCTTGATTTTGCAAACATAAGCCATTACACACGACATATACATGAATATGACAGTTTAAATACTTGAAAACGGTGTTTTGTATGCTTTTGCATGCTTAAAACAGCATTTTTATCTTGCTTTAACCAACATTAGCTATTATACACGACAGAAACATGAATATGACAGTTTAAATACTTAAAAACAGCAATTTGTATGTTTTTGCAAGCTGAAAACAGCTATTTTATCTTAGTTTTGCAAACATTAGCCATTACACACGACATATACATGAATATGACAGTTTAAATACTTGAAAACAGCAATTTGTATGTTTTTGCAAGCTGAAAACAGCTATTTTATCTTGATTTTGCAAACATCAGCCATTGCACATAACATATACATGAATATGACAGTTTAAATACTTGAAAACGGTGTTTTGTATGCTTTTGCATGCTTAAAACAGCATTTTTATCTTGCTTTCACCAACATTAGCTATTATACACGACGGAAACATGAATATGACAGTTTAAATACTTGTAAACAGCATTTTGTATGTTTTTGCAAGCTGAAAACAGCTATTTTATCTTGATTTTGCAAACATAAGCCAATACACACGACATATACATGAATATGAAAGTTTAAATACTTGAAAACGGTGTTTTGTACGCTTTTGCATGCTTAAATCAGCATTTTCATCTTGCTTTCACCAACATTAGCTATTATACACGACAGAAACATGAATATGACAGTTTAAATACTTGAAAACAGCCTTTTGTATGTTTGTGCAAGCTGAAAACAGCTATTTTATCTTATCAGCCATTACACATGACATATACATGAATATGACAGTTTAAATACTTGAAAACGGTGTTTTGTATGCTTTTGCATGCTTAAAACAGCATTTTTATCTTGCTTTCACCAACATTAGCTATTATACACGACAGAAACATAATAATGACAGTTTAAATACTTGAAAACAGCATTTTGTATGTTTGCAAGCTGAAAACAGCTATTTTATCTTGATTTTGCAAACATAAGCCATTACACACGACATATACATGAATATAACTGTTTAAGTACTTGAAAACGGTGTTTTGTATGCTTTTGCATGCTTAAAACAGCATTTTTATCTTGCTTTCTCCAACATTAGCTATTATACACGACAGAAACATGAATATTACAGTTTAATTACTTGAAAACAGCCTTTTGTATGTTTTTGCAAGCTGAAAGCAGCTATTTTATCTTGATTTTGCAAACATAAGCCATTACACACGACATATACATGAATATGACAGTTTAAATACTTGAAAACGGTATTTTGTATGCTTTTGCATGCTTAAAACAGCATTTTTATCTTGCTTTCACCAACATTAGCTATTATACACGACAGAAACATGAATATGACAGTTTAAATACTTGAAAACGGTGTTTTATTTGCTTTTGCATGCTTAAAACAGCATTTTTATCTTGCTTTCACCAACATTAGCTTTTATACACGACAGAAACATGAATATGACAATTTAAATAATTGAAAACAGCATTTTGTATGTTTTTGCAAGCTGAAAACAGCTATTATATCTTGATTTTGCAAACATAAGCCATTACACACGACATATACATGAATATGACAGTTTAAATACTTGAAAACGGTATTTTGTATGCTTTTGCATGCTTAAAACAGCATTTTTATCTTGCTTTCACCAACATTAGCCATTACACACGACATATACATGAATATGAAAGTTTAAATACTTGAAAACGATGTTTTGTACGCTTTTGCATGCTTAAAACAGCATTTTCATCTTGCTTTCACCAACATTAGCTATTATACACGACAGAAACATGAATATGACAGTTAAAATACTTGAAAACAGCCTTTTGTATGTTTGTGCAAGCTGAAACAGCTATTTTATCTTATCAGCCATTACACATGACATATACATGAATATGACAGTTTAAATACTTGAAAACGGTGTTTTGTATGCTTTTGCATGCTTAAAACAGCATTTTTATCTTGCTTTCACCAACATTAGCGATTATACACGACAGAAACATAATAATGACAGTTTAAATACTTGAAAACAGCATTTTGTATGTTTGCAAGCTGAAAACAGCTATTTTATCTTGATTTTGCAAACATAAGCCATTACACACGACATATACATGAATATAACTGTTTAAGTACTTGAAAACGGTGTTTGTATGCTTTTGCATGCTTAAAACAGCATTTTTATCTTGCTTTCTCCAACATTAGCTATTATACACGACAGAAACATGAATATTACAGTTTAATTACTTGAAAACAGCCTTTTGTATGTTTTTGCAAGCTGAAAGCAGCTATTTTATCTTGATTTTGCCAACATAAGCCATTACACACGACATATACATGAATATGACAGTTTAAATACTTGAAAACGGTATTTTGTATGCTTTTGCATGCTTAAAACAGCATTTTTATCTTGCTTTCACCAACATTAGCTATTATACACGACAGAAACATGAATATGACAGTTTAAATACTTGAAAACGGTGTTTTATTTGCTTTTGCATGCTTAAAACAGCATTTTTATCTTGCTTTCACCAACATTAGCTATTATACACGACAGAAACATGAATATGACAGTTTAAATACTTAAAAAACAGCATTTTGTATGTTTTTACAAGCTGAAAACAGCTATTTTATCTTGATTTTGCAAACATAAGGCATTACAAACGACATGTACATGAATATGACAGTTTAAATACTTGAAAACGGTGTTTTGTATCCTTTTGCATGCTTAAAACAGCATTTTTATCTTGCTTTCACCAACATTAGCTATTATACACGACAGAAACATGAATATGACAGTTTAAATACTTGAAAACGGTGTTTTGTATGCTTTTGCATGCTTAAAACAGCATTTTTATCTAGCTTTCATCAACATTAGCTATTATACACGACAGAAACATGAATATAACAGTTTAATCCTTGAAAACGGTGTTTTGTTTGCTTTTGCATGCTTAAAACAGC
>CAWWDY010002744.1:0-49039 GCA_963942605.1 Poecilus cupreus | reverse complement strand
AAAACGCTGTTTTGAACTATTCAAACTGACAAATTCATGTTTCTTTCGTGTGAAACGGCGATTTATGAGCAATGACGATAAAATTGCTGTTTTAAACTTGCAAAAACATAGAAAAACGCTGTTTTGAACTATTCAAACTGACAAATTCATGTTTCTTTCGTGTGAAACGGCGATTTATGAGAAATGACGATAAAATTGCTGTTTTAAACTTGCAAAAACATAGAAAAACGCTGTTTTGAACTATTCAAACTGATAAATTCATGTTTCTTTCGTGTGAAACGGCGATTTATGAGAAATGACGATAAAATTGCTGTTTTAAACTTGCAAAAACATAGAAAAACGCTGTTTTGAATTATTCAAACTGACAAATTCATGTTTCTTCCGTGTGAAACGGCGATTTATGAGAAATGACGATAAAATTGCTGTTTTAAACTTGCAAAAACATAGAAAAACGCTGTTTTCAACTATTCAAACTGACAAATTCATGTTTCTTTTGTGTGAAACGGCGATTTATGAGAAATGACGATAAAATTGCTGTTTTAAACATGAAAAAAACATAGAAAAACGCCGTTTTGAACTATTCAAACTGACAAATTCATGTTTCTTTCGTGTGAAACGGCGATTTATGAGAAATGACGATAAAATTGCTGTTTTAAACTTGCAAAAACATAGAAAAACGCTGTTTTGAACTATTCAAACTGACAAATTCATGTTTCTTTCGTGTGAAACGGCGATTTATGAGAAATGACGATAAAATTGCTGTTTTAAACTTGCAAAAACATAGAAAAACGCTGTTTTTAACTATTCAAACTGATAAATTCATGTTTCTTTCGTGTGAAACGGCGATTTATGAGAAATGACGATAAAATTGTTGTTTTAAACTTGCAAAAACATAGAAAAACGCTGTTTTTAACTATTCAAACTGATAAATTCAGGTTTCTTTCGTTCGAAACGGTGGATTTTTGTGAAATCACGAAAAAACTGCAGTTTTAAACTTGCAAAAACATAGAAAAAACGCTGTTTTGAACTATTCAAACTGATAAATTCATGTTTCTTTCGTGTGAAACGGCGATTTATGAGAAATGACGATAAAATTGCTGTTTTAAACTTGCAAAAACATAGAAAAACGCTGTTTTTAACTATTCAAACTGATAAATTCAGGTTTCTTACGTGTGAAACGGCGATTTATGAGAAATGACGATAAATTGCTGTTTTAAACTTGCAAAAACATAGAAAAACGCTGTTTTCAACTATTCAAACTGACAAATTCATGTTTCTTTCGTGTGAAACGGCGATTTATGAGAAATGACGATAAAATTGCTGTTTTAAACATGAAAAAACATAGAAAACGCTGTTTTGAACTATTCAAACTGACAAATTCATGTTTCTTTCGTGTGAAACGGCGATTTATGAGACATGACGATAAAATTGCTGTTTTAAACTTGCAAAAACATAGAAAAACGCTGTTTTGAACTATTCAAACTGACAAATTCATGTTTCTTTCGTGTGAAACGGCGATTTATGAGAAATGACGATAAAATTGCTGTTTTAAACTTGCAAAAACATAGAAAAACGCTGTTTTTAACTATTCAAACTGACAAATTCATGTTTCTTTCGTGTGAAACGGCGATTTATGAGAAATGACAATAAAATTGCTGTTTTAAACATGAAAAAACATAGAAAAACGCTGTTTTGAACTATTCAAACTGACAAATTCATGTTTCTTTCGTGTGAAACGGCGATTTATGAGCAATGACGATAAAATTGCTGTTTTAAACTTGCAAAAACATAGAAAAACGCTGTTTTGAACTATTCAAACTGACAAATTCATGTTTCTTTCGTGTGAAACGGCGATTTATGAGAAATGACGATAAAATTGCTGTTTTAAACTTGCAAAAACATAGAAAAACGCTGTTTTGAACTATTCAAACTGATAAATTCATGTTTCTTTCGTGTGAAACGGCGATTTATGAGAAATGACGATAAAATTGCTGTTTTAAACTTGCAAAAACATAGAAAAACGCTGTTTTGAATTATTCAAACTGACAAATTCATGTTTCTTCCGTGTGAAACGGCGATTTATGAGAAATGACGATAAAATTGCTGTTTTAAACTTGCAAAAACATAGAAAAACGCTGTTTTCAACTATTCAAACTGACAAATTCATGTTTCTTTTGTGTGAAACGGCGATTTATGAGAAATGACGATAAAATTGCTGTTTTAAACATGAAAAAACATAGAAAAACGCCGTTTTGAACTATTCAAACTGACAAATTCATGTTTCTTTCGTGTGAAACGGCGATTTATGAGAAATGACGATAAAATTGCTGTTTTAAACTTGCAAAAACATAGAAAAACGCTGTTTTGAACTATTCAAACTGACAAATTCATGTTTCTTTCGTGTGAAACGGCGATTTATGAGAAATGACGATAAAATTGCTGTTTTAAACTTGCAAAAACATAGAAAAACGCTGTTTTTAACTATTCAAACTGATAAATTCATGTTTCTTTCGTGTGAAACGGCGATTTATGAGAAATGACGATAAAATTGTTGTTTTAAACTTGCAAAAACATAGAAAAACGCTGTTTTTAACTATTCAAACTGATAAATTCAGGTTTCTTTCGTTCGAAACGGTGGATTTTTGTGAAATCACGATAAAACTGCAGTTTTAAACTTGCAAAAACATAGAAAAACGCTGTTTTGAACTATTCAAACTGATAATTCATGTTTCTTTCGTGTGAAACGGCGATTTATGAGAAATGACGATAAAATTGCTGTTTTAAACTTGCAAAAACATAGAAAAACGCTGTTTTTAACTATTCAAACTGATAAATTCAGGTTTCTTTCGTGTGAAACGGCGATTTATGAGAAATGACGATAAAATTGCTGTTTTAAACTTGCAAAAACATAGAAAAACGCTGTTTTCAACTATTCAAACTGACAAATTCATGTTTCTTTCGTGTGAAACGGCGATTTATGAGAAATGACGATAAAATTGCTGTTTTAAACATGAAAAAACATAGAAAAACGCTGTTTTGAACTATTCAAACTGACAAATTCATGTTTCTTTCGTGTGAAACGGCGATTTATGAGACATGACGATAAAATTGCTGTTTTAAACTTGCAAAAACATAGAAAAACGCTGTTTTGAACTATTCAAACTGACAAATTCATGTTTCTTTCGTGTGAAACGGCGATTTATGAGAAATGACGATAAAATTGCTGTTTTAAACTTGCAAAAACATAGAAAAACGCTGTTTTTAACTATTCAAACTGACAAATTCATGTTTCTTTCGTGTGAAACGGCGATTTATGAGAAATGACAATAAAATTGCTGTTTTAAACATGAAAAAACATAGAAAAACGCTGTTTTGAACTATTCAAACTGACAAATTCATGTTTCTTTCGTGTGAAACGGCGATTTATGAGCAATGACGATAAAATTGCTGTTTTAAACTTGCAAAACATAGAAAAACGCTGTTTTGAACTATTCAAACTGACAAATTCATGTTTCTTTCGTGTGAAACGGCGATTTATGAGAAATGACGATAAAATTGCTGTTTTAAACTTGCAAAAACATAGAAAAACGCTGTTTTGAACTATTCAAACTGATAAATTCATGTTTCTTTCGTGTGAAACGGCGATTTATGAGAAATGACGATAAAATTGCTGTTTTAAACTTGCAAAAACATAGAAAAACGCTGTTTTGAATTATTCAAACTGACAAATTCATGTTTCTTCCGTGTGAAACGGCGATTTATGAGAAATGACGATAAAATTGCTGTTTTAAACTTGCAAAAACATAGAAAAGCCCTGTTTTTAACTATTCAAACTGATAAATTCATGTTTCTTTCGTGTGAAACGGCGATTTATGAGAAATGACGATAAAATTGCTGTTTTAAACTTGCAAAAACATAGAAAAACGCTGTTTTTAACTATTCAAACTGATAAATTCAGGTTTCTTTCGTTCGAAACGGTGGATTTTTGTGAAATCACGATAAAACTGCTGTTTTAAACTTGCAAAAACATAGAAAAACGCTGTTTTGAACTATTCAAACTGATAAATTCATGTTTCTTTCGTGTGAAACGGCGATTTATGAGAAATGACGATAAAATTGCTGTTTTAAACTTGCAAAAACTTAGAAAAACGCTGTTTTTAACTATTCAAACTGATAAATTCAGGTTTCTTTCGTGTGAAACGGCGATTTATGAGAAATGACGATAAAATTGCTGTTTTAAACTTGCAAAAACATAGAAAAACGCTGTTTTCAACTATTCAAACTGACAAATTCATGTTTCTTTCGTGTGAAACGGCGATTTATGAGAAATGACGATAAAATTGCTGTTTTAAACATGAAAAAACATAGAAAAACGCTGTTTTGAACTATTCAAACTGACAAATTCATGTTTCTTTCGTGTGAAACGGCGATTTATGAGAAATGACGATAAAATTGCTGTTTTAAACTTGCAAAAACATAGAAAAACACTGTTTTGAACTATTCAAACTGACAAATTCATGTTTCTTTCGTGTGAAACGGCGATTTATGAGAAATGACGATAAAATTGCTGTTTTAAACTTGCAAAAACATAGAAAAACGCTGTTTTTAACTATTCAAACTGACAAATTCATGTTCCTTTCGTGTGAAACGGCGATTTATGAGAAATGACAATAAAATTGCTGTTTTAAACATGAAAAAACATAGAAAAACGCTGTTTTGAACTTTTCAAACTGACAAATTCATGTTTCTTTCGTGTGAAACGGCGATTTATGAGAAATGACGATAAAATTGCTGTTTTAAACTTGCAAAAACATAGAAAAACGCTGTTTTGAACTATTCAAACTGACAAATTCATGTTTCTTTCGTGTGAAACGGCGATTTATGAGAAATGACGATAAAATTGCTGTTTTAAACTTGCAAAAACATAGAAAAACGCTGTTTTTAACTATTCAAACTGATAAATTCAGGTTTCTTTCGTTCGAAACGGTGGATTTTTGTGAAATCACGATAAAATTGCTGTTTTAAACTTGCAAAAACATAGAAAAACGCTGTTTTGAACTATTCAAACTGACAAATTCATGTTTCTTTCGTGTGAAACGGCGATTTATGAGAAATGACGATAAAATTGCTGTTTTAAACTTGCAAAAACATAGAAAAACGCTGTTTTCAACTATTCAAACTGACAAATTCATGTTTCTTTCGTGTGAAACGGCGATTTATGAGAAATGACGATAAAATTGCTGTTTTAAACATGAAAAAACATAGAAAAACGCTGTTTTGAACTATTCAAACTGACAAATTCATGTTTCTTTCGTGTGAAACGGCGATTTATGAGAAATGACGATAAAATTGCTGTTTTAAACTTGCAAAAACATAGAAAAACGCTGTTTTGAACTATTCAAACTGACAAATTCATGTTTCTTTCGTGTGAAACGGCGATTTATGAGAAATGACGATAAAATTGCTGTTTTAAACTTGCAAAAACATAGAAAAACGCTGTTTTCAACTATTCAAACTGACAAATTCATGTTTCTTTCGTGTGAAACGGCGATTTATGAGAAATGACGATAAAATTGCTGTTTTAAACATGAAAAAACATAGAAAAACGCTGTTTTGAACTATTCAAACTGACAAATTCATGTTTCTTTCGTGTGAAACGGCGATTTATGAGAAATGACGATAAAATTGCTGTTTTAAACTTGCAAAAACATAGAAAAACACTGTTTTGAACTATTCAAACTGACAAATTCATGTTTCTTTCGTGTGAAACGGCGATTTATGAGAAATGACGATAAAATTGCTGTTTTAAACTTGCAAAAACATAGAAAAACGCTGTTTTTAACTATTCAAACTGACAAATTCATGTTCCTTTCGTGTGAAACGGCGATTTATGAGAAATGACAATAAAATTGCTGTTTAAAACATGAAAAAACATAGAAAAACGCTGTTTTGAACTTTTCAAACTGACAAATTCATGTTTCTTTCGTGTGAAACGGCGATTTATGAGAAATGACGATAAAATTGCTGTTTTAAACTTGCAAAAACATAGAAAAACGCTGTTTTGAACTATTCAAACTGACAAATTCATGTTTCTTTCGTGTGAAACGGCGATTTATGAGAAATGACGATAAAATTGCTGTTTTAAACTTGCAAAAACATAGAAAAACGCTGTTTTTAACTATTCAAACTGATAAATTCAGGTTTCTTTCGTTCGAAACGGTGGATTTTTGTGAAATCACGATAAAATTGCTGTTTTAAACTTGCAAAAACATAGAAAAACGCTGTTTTGAACTATTCAAACTGACAAATTCATGTTTCTTTCGTGTGAAACGGCGATTTATGAGAAATGACGATAAAATTGCTGTTTTAAACTTGCAAAAACATAGAAAAACGCTGTTTTCAACTATTCAAACTGACAAATTCATGTTTCTTTCGTGTGAAACGGCGATTTATGAGAAATGACGATAAAATTGCTGTTTTAAACATGAAAAAACATAGAAAAACGCTGTTTTGAACTATTCAAACTGACAAATTCATGTTTCTTTCGTGTGAAACGGCGATTTATGAGAAATGACGATAAAATTGCTGTTTTAAACTTGCAAAAACATAGAAAAACGCTGTTTTGAACTATTCAAACTGACAAATTCATGTTTCTTTCGTGTGAAACGGCGATTTATGAGAAATGACGATAAAATTGCTGTTTTAAACTTGCAAAAACATAGAAAAACGCTGTTTTTAACTATTCAAACTGATAAATTCATGTTTCTTTCGTGTGAAACGGCGATTTATGAGAAATGACGATAAAATTGCTGTTTTAAACTTGCAAAAACATAGAAAAACGCTGTTTTTAACTATTCAAACTGATAAATTCATGTTTCTTTCGTGTGAAACGGCGATTTATGAGAAATGACGATAAAATTGTTGTTTTAAACTTGCAAAAACATAGAAAAACGCTGTTTTTAACTATTCAAACTGATAAATTCAGGTTTCTTTCGTTCGAAACGGTGGATTTTTGTGAAATCACGATAAAACTGCAGTTTTAAACTTGCAAAAACATAGAAAAACGCTGTTTTGAACTATTCAAACTGACAAATTCATGTTTCTTTCGTGTGAAACGGCGATTTATTAGAAATGACGATAAAATTGCTGTTTCAAACTTGCAAAAACATAGAAAAACGCTGTTTTCAACTATTCAAACTGACAAATTCATGTTTCTTTCGTGTGAAACGGCGATTTATGAGAAATGACGATAAAATTGCTGTTTTAAACATGAAAAAACATAGAAAAACGCCGTTTTGAACTATTCAAACTGACAAATTCATGTTTCTTTCGTGTGAAACGGCGATTTATGAGATATAACGATAAAATTGCTGTTTTAAACTTGCAAAAACATAGAAAAACGCTGTTTTGAACTATTCAAACTGACAAATTCATGTTTCTTTCGTGTGAAACGGCGATTTATGAGAAATGACGATAAAATTGCTGTTTTAAACTTGCAAAAACATAGAAAAACGCTGTTTTTAACTATTCAAACTGATAAATTCATGTTTCTTTCGTGTGAAACGGCGATTTATGAGAAATGACGATAAAATTGTTGTTTTAAACTTGCAAAAACATAGAAAAACGCTGTTTTTAACTATTCAAACTGATAAATTCAGGTTTCTTTCGTTCGAAACGGTGGATTTTTGTGAAATCACTATAAAACTGCAGTTTTAAACTTGCAAAAACATAGAAAAACGCTGTTTTGAACTATTCAAACTGATAAATTCATGTTTCTTTCGTGTGAAACGGCGATTTATGAGAAATGACGATAAAATTGCTGTTTTAAACTTGCAAAAACATAGAAAAACGCTGTTTTTAACTATTCAAACTGATAAATTCAGGTTTCTTTCGTGTGAAACGGCGATTTATGAGAAATGACGATAAAATTGCTGTTTTAAACTTGCAAAAACATAGAAAAACGCTGTTTTCAACTATTCAAACTGACAAATTCATGTTTCTTTCGTGTGAAACGGCGATTTATGAGAAATGACGATAAAATTGCTGTTTTAAACATGAAAAAACTTAGAAAAACGCTGTTTTGAACTATTCAAACTGACAAATTCATGTTTCTTTCGTGTGAAACGGCGATTTATGAGACATGACGATAAAATTGCTGTTTTAAACTTGCAAAAACATAGAAAAACGCTGTTTTGAACTATTCAAACTGACAAATTCATGTTTCTTTCGTGTGAAACGGCGATTTATGAGAAATGACGATAAAATTGCTGTTTTAAACTTGCAAAAACATAGAAAAACGCTGTTTTTAACTATTCAAACTGACAAATTCATGTTTCTTTCGTGTGAAACGGCGATTTATGAGAAATGACAATAAAATTGCTGTTTTAAACATGAAAAAACATAGAAAAACGCTGTTTTGAACTATTCAAACTGACAAATTCATGTTTCTTTCGTGTGAAACGGCGATTTATGAGAAATGACGATAAAATTGCTGTTTTAAACTTGCAAAAACATAGAAAAACGCTGTTTTGAACTATTCAAACTGACAAATTCATGTTTCTTTCGTGTGAAACGGCGATTTATGAGAAATGACGATAAAATTGCTGTTTTAAACTTGCAAAAACATAGAAAAACGCTGTTTTTAACTATTCAAACTTAAATTCATGTTTCTTTCGTGTGAAACGGCGATTTATGAGAAATGACGATAAAATTGCTGTTTTAAACTTGCAAAAACATAGAAAAACGCTGTTTTGAACTATTCAAACTGACAAATTCATGTTTCTTCCGTGTGAAACGGCGATTTATGAGAAATGACGATAAAATTGCTGTTTTAAACTTGCAAAAACATAGAAAAACGCTGTTTTTAACTATTCAAACTGATAAATTCATGTTTCTTTCGTGTGAAACGGCGATTTATGAGAAATGACGATAAAATTGCTGTTTTAAACTTGCAAAAACATAGAAAAACGCTGTTTTTAACTATTCAAACTGATAAATTCAGGTTTCTTTCGTTCGAAACGGTGGATTTTTGTGAAATCACGATAAAACTGCTGTTTTAAACTTGCAAAAACATAGAAAAACGCTGTTTTGAACTATTCAAACTGATAAATTCATGTTTCTTTCGTGTGAAACGGCGATTTATGAGAAATGACGATAAAATTGCTGTTTTAAACTTGCAAAAACTTAGAAAAACGCTGTTTTTAACTATTCAAACTGATAAATTCAGGTTTCTTTCGTGTGAAACGGCGATTTATGAGAAATGACGATAAAATTGCTGTTTTAAACTTGCAAAAACATAGAAAAACGCTGTTTTCAACTATTCAAACTGACAAATTCATGTTTTTTTCGTGTGAAACGGCGATTTATGAGAAATGACGATAAAATTGCTGTTTTAAACATGAAAAAACATAGAAAAACGCTGTTTTGAACTATTCAAACTGACAAATTCATGTTTCTTTCGTGTGAAACGGCGATTTATGAGACATGACGATAAAATTGCTGTTTTAAACTTGCAAAAACATAGAAAAACGCTGTTTTGAACTATTCAAACTGACAAATTCATGTTTCTTTCGTGTGAAACGGCGATTTATGAGAAATGACGATAAAATTGCTGTTTTAAACTTGCAAAAACATAGAAAAACGCTGTTTTTAACTATTCAAACTTAAATTCATGTTTCTTTCGTGTGAAACGGCGATTTATGAGAAATGACGATAAAATTGCTGTTTTAAACTTGCAAAAACATAGAAAAACGCTGTTTTGAACTATTCAAACTGACAAATTCATGTTTCTTCCGTGTGAAACGGCGATTTATGAGAAATGACGATAAAATTGCTGTTTTAAACTTGCAAAAACATAGAAAAACGCTGTTTTTAACTAT
This sequence comes from Poecilus cupreus, assembly GCA_963942605.1. NCBI lineage: Eukaryota > Metazoa > Arthropoda > Insecta > Coleoptera > Carabidae > Poecilus > Poecilus cupreus. The sequence continues at coordinate 39,161 of CAWWDY010002744.1, read as the reverse complement.
TCAAACTGATAAATTCATGTTTCTTTCGTGTGAAACGGCGATTTATGAGAAATGACGATAAAATTGCTGTTTTAAACTTGCAAAAACATAGAAAAACGCTGTTTTTAACTATTCAAACTGATAAATTCAGGTTTCTTTCGTTCGAAACGGTGGATTTTTGTGAAATCACGATAAAACTGCTGTTTTAAACTTGCAAAAACATAGAAAAACGCTGTTTTGAACTATTCAAACTGATAAATTCATGTTTCTTTCGTGTGAAACGGCGATTTATGAGAAATGACGATAAAATTGCTGTTTTAAACTTGCAAAAACTTAGAAAAACGCTGTTTTTAACTATTCAAACTGATAAATTCAGGTTTCTTTCGTGTGAAACGGCGATTTATGAGAAATGACGATAAAATTGCTGTTTTAAACTTGCAAAAACATAGAAAAACGCTGTTTTCAACTATTCAAACTGACAAATTCATGTTTTTTTCGTGTGAAACGGCGATTTATGAGAAATGACGATAAAATTGCTGTTTTAAACATGAAAAAACATAGAAAAACGCTGTTTTGAACTATTCAAACTGACAAATTCATGTTTCTTTCGTGTGAAACGGCGATTTATGAGAAATGACGATAAAATTGCTGTTTTAAACTTGCAAAAACATAGAAAAACACTGTTTTGAACTATTCAAACTGACAAATTCATGTTTCTTTCGTGTGAAACGGCGATTTATGAGAAATGACGATAAAATTGCTGTTTTAAACTTGCAAAAACATAGAAAAACGCTGTTTTTAACTATTCAAACTGACAAATTCATGTTCCTTTCGTGTGAAACGGCGATTTATGAGAAATGACAATAAAATTGCTGTTTTAAACATGAAAAAACATAGAAAAACGCTGTTTTAAACTTTTCAAACTGACAAATTCATGTTTCTTTCGTGTGAAACGGCGATTTATGAGAAATGACGATAAAATTGCTGTTTTAAACTTGCAAAAACATAGAAAAACGCTGTTTTGAACTATTCAAACTGACAAATTCATGTTTCTTTCGTGTGAAACGGCGATTTATGAGAAATGACGATAAAATTGCTGTTTTAAACTTGCAAAAACATAGAAATACGCTGTTTTTAACTATTCAAACTGATAAATTCAGGTTTCTTTCGTTCGAAACGGTGGATTTTTGTGAAATCACGATAAAACTGCTGTTTTAAACTTGCAAAAACATAGAAAAACGCTGTTTTGAACTATTCAAACTGACAAATTCATGTTTCTTTCGTGTGAAACGGCGATTTATGAGAAATGACGATAAAATTGCTGTTTTAAACTTGTAAAAACATAGAAAAACGCTGTTTTTAACTATTCAAACTGATAAATTCATGTTTTTTTCGTGTGAAACGGCGATTTATGAGAAATGACGATAAAATTGCTGTTTTAAACTTGCAAAAACATAGAAAAACGCTGTTTTTAACTATTCAAACTGATAAATTCAGGTTTCTTTCGTTCGAAACGGTGGATTTTTGTGAAATCACGATAAAACTGCTGTTTTAAACTTGCAAAAACATAGAAAAACGCTGTTTTGAACTATTCAAACTGATAAATTCATGTTTCTTTCGTGTGAAACGGCGATTTATGAGAAATGACGATAAAATTGCTGTTTTAAACTTGCAAAAACATAGAAAAACACTGTTTTTAACTATTCCATCTGATAAATTCAGGTTTCTTTCGTGTGAAACGGCGATTTATGAGAAATGACGATAAAATTGCTGTTTTAAACGTGCAAAAACATAGAAAAACGCTGTTTTTAACTATTCAAACTGACAAATTCATGTTTCTTTCGTGTGAAACGGCGTTTTATGAGAAATGACGATAAAATTGCTGTTTTAAACTTGCAAAAACATAGAAAAACGCTGTTTTTAACTATTCAAACTGATAAATTCAGGTTTCTTTCTTTCGAAATGGTGGATTTTTGTGAAATCACGATAAAACTGCTGTTTTAAACTTGCAAAAACATAGAAAAACGCTGTTTTGAACTATTCAAACTGATAAATTCATGTTTCTTTCGTGTGAAACGGCGTTTTATGAGAAATGACGATAAAATTGCTGTTTTAAACTTGCAAAAACATAGAAAAACACTGTTTTTAACTATTCAAACTGATAAATTCAGGTTTCTTTCGTGTGAAACGGCGATTTATGAGAAATGACGATAAAATTGCTGTTTTAAACTTGCAAAAACATATAAAAACGCTGTTTTTAACTATTCAAACTGACAAATTCATGTTTCTTTCGTGTGAAACGGCGTTTTATGAGAAATGACGATAAAATTGCTGTTTTAAACATGAAAAAACATAGAAAAACGCTGTTTTGAACTATTCAAACTGACAAATTCATGTTTCTTTCGTGTGAAACGGCGATTTATGAGAAATGACGATAAAATTGCTGTTTTAAACTTGCAAAAACATAGAAAAACGCTGTTTTGAACTATTCAAACTGACAAATTCATGTTTCTTTCGTGTGAAACGGCGATTTATGAGAAATGACGATAAAATTGTTGTTTTAAACTTGCAAAAACATAGAAAAACGCTGTTTTGAACTATTCAAACTGACAAATTCATGTTTCTTTCGTGTGAAACGGCGATTTATGAGAAATGACGATAAAATTGCTGTTTTAAACTTGCAAAAACATAGAAAAACGCTGTTTTTAACTATTCAAACTGATAAATTCAGGTTTCTTTCGTGTGAAACGGCGATTTATGAGAAATGACGATAAAATTGCTGTTTTAAACTTGCAAAAACATAGAAAAACGCTGTTTTCAACTATTCAAACTGACAAATTCATGTTTCTTTCGTGTGAAACGGCGATTTATGAGAAATGACGATAAAATTGCTGTTTTAAACATGAAAAAACATAGAAAAACGCTGGTTTGAAATATTCAAACTGACAAATTCATGTTTCTTTCGTGTGAAACGGCGATTTATAAGAAATGACGATAAAATTGCTGTTTTAAACTTGCAAAAACATAGAAAAACGCTGTTTTGAACTATTCAAACTGACAAATTCATGTTTCTTTCTTGTGAAACGGCGATTTATGAGAAATGACGATAAAATTGCTGTTTTAAACTTGCAAAAACATAGAAAAACGCTGGTTTTAACTATTCAAACTGACAAATTCATGTTTCTTTCGTGTGAAACGGCGATTTATGAGAAATGACGATAAAATTGTTGTTTTAAACTTGCAAAAACATAGAAAAACGCTGTTTTTATCTATTCAAACTGATAAATTCAGGTTTCTTTCGTTCGAAACGGTGGATTTTTGTGAAATCACGATAAAACTGCAGTTTTAAACTTGCAAAAACATAGAAAAACGCTGTTTTGAACTATTCAAACTGATAAATTCATGTTTCTTTCGTGTGAAACGGCGATTTATGAGAAATGACGATAAATTTGCTGTTTTAAACATGAAAAAACATAGAAAAACGCCGTTTTGAACTATTCAAACTGACAAATTCATGTTTCTTTCGTGTGAAACGGCGATTTATGAGAAATGACGATAAAATTGCTGTTTTAAACTTGCAAAAACATAGAAAAACGCTGTTTTCAACTATTCAAACTGACAAATTCATGTTTCTTTCGTGTGAAACGGCGATTTATGAGAAATGACGATAAAATTGCTGTTTTAAACTTGCAAAAACATAGAAAAACGCTGTTTTCAACTATTCAAACTGACAAATTCATGTTTCTTTCGTGTGAAACGGCGATTTATGAGAAATGACGATAAAATTGCTGTTTTAAACATGAAAAAACATAGAAAAACGCCGTTTTGAACTATTCAAACTGACAAATTCATGTTTCTTTCGTGTGAAACGGCGATTTATGAGAAATGACGATAAAATTGCTGTTTTAAACTTGCAAAAACATAGAAAAACGCTGCTTTGAACTATTCAAACTGACAAATTCATGTTTCTTTCGTGTGAAACGGCGATTTATGAGAAATGACGATAAAATTGCTGTTTTAAACTTGCAAAAACATAGAAAAACGCTGTTTTTAACTATTCAAACTGATAAATTCATGTTTCTTTCGTGTGAAACGGCGATTTATGAGAAATGACGATAAAATTGTTGTTTTAAACTTGCAAAAACATAGAAAAACGCTGTTTTTAACTATTCAAACTGATAAATTCAGGTTTCTTTCGTTCGAAACGGTGGATTTTTGTGAAATCACGATAAAACTGCAGTTTTAAACTTGCAAAAACATAGAAAAACGCTGTTTTGAACTATTCAAACTGATAAATTCATGTTTCTTTCGTGTGAAACGGCGATTTATGAGAAATGACGATAAAATTGCTGTTTTAAACTTGCAAAAACATAGAAAAACGCTGTTTTTAACTATTCAAACTGATAAATTCAGGTTTCTTTCGTGTGAAACGGCGATTTATGAGAAATGACGATAAAATTGCTGTTTTAAACTTGCAAAAACATAGAAAAACGCTGTTTTCAACTATTCAAACTGACAAATTCATGTTTCTTTCGTGTGAAACGGCGATTTATGAGAAATGATGATAAAATTGCTGTTTTAAACTTGCAAAAACATAGAAAAACTCTGTTTTTAACTATTCAAACTGATAAATTCATGTTTCTTTCGTGTGAAACGGCGATTTATGAGAAATGACGATAAAATTGCTGTTTTAAACTTGCAAAAACATAGAAAAACGCTGTTTTTAACTATCCAAACTGATAAATTCAGGTTTCTTTCGTTCGAAACGGTGGATTTTTGTGAAATCACGATAAAACTGCAGTTTTAAACTTGCAAAAACATAGAAAAACGCTGTTTTGAACTATTCAAACTGATAAATTCATGTTTCTTTCGTGTGAAACGGCGATTTATGAGAAATGATGATAAAATTGCTGTTTTAAACTTGCAAAAACATAAAAAAACGCTGTTTTTAACTATTCAAACTGATAAATTCAGGTTTCTTTCGTGTGAAACGGCGATTTATGAGAAATGACGATAAAATTGCTGTTTTAAACTTGCAAAAACATAGAAAAACGCTGTTTTCAACTATTCAAACTGACAAATTCATGTTTCTTTCGTGTGAAACGGCGATTTATGAAAAATGACGATAAAATTGCTGTTTTAAACATGAAAAAACATAGAAAAACGCTGTTTTGAAATATTCAAACTGACAAATTCATGTTTCTTTCGTGTGAAACGGCGATTTATAAGAAATGACGATAAAATTGCTGTTTTAAACTTGCAAAAACATAGAAAAACGCTGTTTTGAACTATTCAAACTGACAAATTCATGTTTCTTTCTTGTGAAACGGCGATTTATGAGAAATGACGATAAAATTGCTGTTTTAAACTTGCAAAAACATAGAAAAACGCTGTTTTTAACTATTCAAACTGATAAATTCATGTTTCTTTCGTGTGAAACGGCGATTTATGAGAAATGACGATAAAATTGTTGTTTTAAACTTGCAAAAACATAGAAAAACGCTGTTTTTAACTATTCAAACTGATAAATTCAGGTTTCTTTCGTTCGAAACGGTGGATTTTTGTGAAATCACGATAAAACTGCAGTTTTAAACTTGCAAAAACATAGAAAAACGCTGTTTTGAACTATTCAAACTGACAAATTCATGTTTCTTTCGTGTGAAACGGCGATTTATGAGACATGACGATAAAATTGCTGTTTTAAACTTGCAAAAACATAGAAAAACGCTGTTTTGAACTATTCAAACTGACAAATTCATGTTTCTTTCGTGTGAAACGGCGATTTATGAGAAATGACGATAAAATTGCTGTTTTAAACTTGCAAAAACATAGAAAAACGCTGTTTTTAACTATTCAAACTTAAATTCATGTTTCTTTCGTGTGAAACGGCGATTTATGAGAAATGACGATAAAATTGCTGTTTTAAACTTGCAAAAACATAGAAAAACGCTGTTTTGAACTATTCAAACTGACAAATTCATGTTTCTTCCGTGTGAAACGGCGATTTATGAGAAATGACGATAAAATTGCTGTTTTAAACTTGCAAAAACATAGAAAAACGCTGTTTTTAACTATTCAAACTGATAAATTCATGTTTCTTTCGTGTGAAACGGCGATTTATGAGAAATGACGATAAAATTGCTGTTTTAAACTTGCAAAAACATAGAAAAACGCTGTTTTTAACTATTCAAACTGATAAATTCAGGTTTCTTTCGTTCGAAACGGTGGATTTTTGTGAAATCACGATAAAACTGCTGTTTTAAACTTGCAAAAACATAGAAAAACGCTGTTTTGAACTATTCAAACTGATAAATTCATGTTTCTTTCGTGTGAAACGGCGATTTATGAGAAATGACGATAAAATTGCTGTTTTAAACTTGCAAAAACTTAGAAAAACGCTGTTTTTAACTATTCAAACTGATAAATTCAGGTTTCTTTCGTGTGAAACGGCGATTTATGAGAAATGACGATAAAATTGCTGTTTTAAACTTGCAAAAACATAGAAAAACGCTGTTTTCAACTATTCAAACTGACAAATTCATGTTTTTTTCGTGTGAAACGGCGATTTATGAGAAATGACGATAAAATTGCTGTTTTAAACATGAAAAAACATAGAAAAACGCTGTTTTGAACTATTCAAACTGACAAATTCATGTTTCTTTCGTGTGAAACGGCGATTTATGAGAAATGACGATAAAATTGCTGTTTTAAACTTGCAAAAACATAGAAAAACACTGTTTTGAACTATTCAAACTGACAAATTCATGTTTCTTTCGTGTGAAACGGCGATTTATGAGAAATGACGATAAAATTGCTGTTTTAAACTTGCAAAAACATAGAAAAACGCTGTTTTTAACTATTCAAACTGACAAATTCATGTTCCTTTCGTGTGAAACGGCGATTTATGAGAAATGACAATAAAATTGCTGTTTTAAACATGAAAAAACATAGAAAAACGCTGTTTTAAACTTTTCAAACTGACAAATTCATGTTTCTTTCGTGTGAAACGGCGATTTATGAGAAATGACGATAAAATTGCTGTTTTAAACTTGCAAAAACATAGAAAAACGCTGTTTTGAACTATTCAAACTGACAAATTCATGTTTCTTTCGTGTGAAACGGCGATTTATGAGAAATGACGATAAAATTGCTGTTTTAAACTTGCAAAAACATAGAAATACGCTGTTTTTAACTATTCAAACTGATAAATTCAGGTTTCTTTCGTTCGAAACGGTGGATTTTTGTGAAATCACGATAAAACTGCTGTTTTAAACTTGCAAAAACATAGAAAAACGCTGTTTTGAACTATTCAAACTGACAAATTCATGTTTCTTTCGTGTGAAACGGCGATTTATGAGAAATGACGATAAAATTGCTGTTTTAAACTTGTAAAAACATAGAAAAACGCTGTTTTTAACTATTCAAACTGATAAATTCATGTTTTTTTCGTGTGAAACGGCGATTTATGAGAAATGACGATAAAATTGCTGTTTTAAACTTGCAAAAACATAGAAAAACGCTGTTTTTAACTATTCAAACTGATAAATTCAGGTTTCTTTCGTTCGAAACGGTGGATTTTTGTGAAATCACGATAAAACTGCTGTTTTAAACTTGCAAAAACATAGAAAAACGCTGTTTTGAACTATTCAAACTGATAAATTCATGTTTCTTTCGTGTGAAACGGCGATTTATGAGAAATGACGATAAAATTGCTGTTTTAAACTTGCAAAAACATAGAAAAACGCTGTTTTGAACTATTCAAACTGACAAATTCATGTTTCTTTCGTGTGAAACGGCGATTTATGAGAAATGACGATAAAATTGCTGTTTTAAACTTGCAAAAACATAGAAATACGCTGTTTTTAACTATTCAAACTGATAAATTCAGGTTTCTTTCGTTCGAAACGGTGGATTTTTGTGAAATCACGATAAAACTGCTGTTTTAAACTTGCAAAAACATAGAAAAACGCTGTTTTGAACTATTCAAACTGACAAATTCATGTTTCTTTCGTGTGAAACGGCGATTTATGAGAAATGACGATAAAATTGCTGTTTTACACCTTGTAAAAACATAGAAAAACGCTGTTTTTAACTATTCAAACTGATAAATTCATGTTTCTTTCGTGTGAAACGGCGATTTATGAGAAATGACGATAAAATTGCTGTTTTAAACTTGCAAAAACATAGAAAAACACTGTTTTTAACTATTCCATCTGATAAATTCAGGTTTCTTTCGTGTGAAACGGCGATTTATGAGAAATGACGATAAAATTGCTGTTTTAAACGTGCAAAAACATAGAAAAACGCTGTTTTTAACTATTCAAACTGACAAATTCATGTTTCTTTCGTGTGAAACGGCGTTTTATGAGAAATGACGATAAAATTGCTGTTTTAAACTTGCAAAAATATAGAAAAACGCTGTTTTGAACTATTCAAACTGACAAATTCATGTTTCTTTCGTGTGAAACGGCGATTTATGAGAAATGACGATAAAATTGCTGTTTTAAACTTGTAAAAACATAGAAAAACGCTGTTTTCAACTATTCAAACTGACAAATTCATGTTTCTTTCGTGTGAAACGGCGATTTATGAGAAATGACGATAAATTTGCTGTTTTAAACATGAAAAAACATAGAAAAACGCCGTTTTGAACTATTCAAACTGACAAATTCATGTTTCTTTCGTGTGAAACGGCGATTTATGAGAAATGACGATAAAATTGCTGATTTAAACTTGCAAAAACATAGAAAAACGCTGTTTTGAACTATTCAAACTGACAAATTCATGTTTCTTTCGTGTGAAACGGCGATTTATGAGAAATGACGATAAAATTGCTGTTTTAAACTTGCAAAAACATAGAAAAACGCTGTTTTTAACTACTCAAACTGATAAATTCATGTTTCTTTCGTGTGAAACGGCGATTTATGAGAAATGACGATAAAATTGTTGTTTTAAACTTGTAAAAACATAGAATAACGCTGTTTTTAACTATTCAAACTGATAAATTCAGGTTTCTTTCGTTCGAAACGGTGGATTTTTGTGAAATCACGATAAAACTGCAGTTTTAAATAAAATAAATAAATAAATAAATATATCATCACGCCTTTTACCCATTAAGGGTGTGGCACTCTGCTTACGCAGATCTCGGTAGGTGATATATTTTTGCGTATGAAATGCGGTTACCAGCCGTCAAGTCATAGCCCCCAAAGTTGTTAGTGGAGGGGGAACCACAGGGGTAAATTTAAATTTGTAACTGTCGGCAGTGGGATTCGAACTGAGGATCTCACGATCCACAGTCCGACACGTTACCACGGAGCTATTTACCCCATTACTGCAGTTTTAAACTTGCAAAAACATAGAAAAACGCTGTTTTGAACTATTCAAACTGATAAATTCATGTTTCTTTCGTGTGAAACGGCGATTTATGAGAAATGACGATAAAATTGCTGTTTTAAACTTGCAAAAACATAGAAAAACGCTGTTTTTAACTATTCAAACTGATAAATTCAGGTTTCTTTCGTGTGAAACGGCGATTTATGAGAAATGACGATAAAATTGCTGTTTTAAACTTGCAAAAACATAGAAAAACGCTGTTTTCAACTATTCAAACTGACAAATTCATGTTTCTTTCGTGTGAAACGGCGATTTATGAGAAATGACGATAAAATTGCTGTTTTAAACATGAAAAAACATAGAAAAACGCTGTTTTGAAATATTCAAACTGACAAATTCATGTTTCTTTCGTGTGAAACGGCGATTTATAAGAAATGACGATAAAATTGCTGTTTTAAACTTGCAAAAACATAGAAAAACGCTGTTTTGAACTATTCAAACTGACAAATTCATGTTTCTTTCTTGTGAAACGGCGATTTATGAGAAATGACGATAAAATTGCTGTTTTAAACTTGCAAAAACATAGAAAAACGCTGTTTTTAACTATTCAAACTGACAAATTCATGTTTCTTTCGTGTGAAACGGCGAATTATGAGAAATGACGATAAAATTGTTGTTTTAAACTTGCAAAAACATAGAAAAACGCTGTTTTTATCTATTCAAACTGATAAATTCAGGTTTCTTTCGTTCGAAACGGTGGATTTTTGTGAAATCACGATAAAACTGCAGTTTTAAACTTGCAAAAAACATAGAAAAACGCTGTTTTGAACTATTCAACTGATAAATTCATGTTTCTTTCGTGTGAAACGGCGATTTATGAGAAATGACGATAAATTTGCTGTTTTAAACATGAAAAAACATAGAAAAACGCCGTTTTGAACTATTCAAACTGACAAATTCATGTTTCTTTCGTGTGAAACGGCGATTTATGAGAAATGACGATAAAATTGCTGTTTTAAACTTGCAAAAACATAGAAAAACGCTGTTTTCAACTATTCAAACTGACAAATTCATGTTTCTTTCGTGTGAAACGGCGATTTATGAGAAATGACGATAAAATTGCTGTTTTAAACTTGCAAAAACATAGAAAAACGCTGTTTTCAACTATTCAAACTGACAAATTCATGTTTCTTTCGTGTGAAACGGCGATTTATGAGAAATGACGATAAAATTGCTGTTTTAAACATGAAAAAACATAGAAAAACGCCGTTTTGAACTATTCAAACTGACAAATTCATGTTTCTTTCGTGTGAAACGGCGATTTATGAGAAATGACGATAAAATTGCTGTTTTAAACTTGCAAAAACATAGAAAAACGCTGTTTTGAACTATTCAAACTGACAAATTCATGTTTCTTTCGTGTGAAACGGCGATTTATGAGAAATGACGATAAAATTGCTGTTTTAAACTTGCAAAAACATAGAAAAACGCTGTTTTTAACTATTCAAACTGATAAATTCATGTTTCTTTCGTGTGAAACGGCGATTTATGAGAAATGACGATAAAATTGTTGTTTTAGACTTGCAAAAACATAGAAAAACGCTGTTTTTAACTATTCAAACTGATAAATTCAGGTTTCTTTCGTTCGAAACGGTGGATTTTTGTGAAATCACGATAAAACTGCAGTTTTAAACTTGCAAAAACATAGAAAAACGCTGTTTTGAACTATTCAAACTGATAAATTCATGTTTCTTTCGTGTGAAACGGCGATTTATGAGAAATGACGATAAAATTGCTGTTTTAAACTTGCAAAAACATAGAAAAACGCTGTTTTTAACTATTCAAACTGATAAATTCAGGTTTCTTTCGTGTGAAACGGCGATTTATGAGAAATGACGATAAAATTGCTGTTTTAAACTTGCAAAAACATAGAAAAACGCTGTTTTCAACTATTCAAACTGACAAATTCATGTTTCTTTCGTGTGAAACGGCGATTTATGAAAAATGACGATAAAATTGCTGTTTTAAACATGAAAACACATAGAAAAACGCTGTTTTGAAATATTCAAACTGACAAATTCATGTTTCTTTCGTGTGAAACGGCGATTTATGAGAAATGACGATAAAATTGCTGTTTTAAACTTGCAAAAACATATAAAAACGCTGTTTTGAACTATTCAAACTGACAAATTCATGTTTCTTTCTTGTGAAACGGCGATTTATGAGAAATGACGATAAAATTGCTGTTTTAAACTTGCAAAAACATAGAAAAACGCTGTTTTTAACTGTTCAAACTGACAAATTCATGTTTCTTTCGTGTGAAACGGCGATTTATGAGAAATGACAATAAAATTGCTGTTTTAAACTTGCAAAAACATAGAAAAACGCTGTTTTGAACTATTCAAACTGACAAATTCATGTTTCTTTCGTGTGAAACGGCGATTTATGAGAAATGACGATAAAATTGCTGTTTTAAACTTGCAAAAACATAGAAAAACGCTGTTTTTAACTATCCAAACTGATAAATTCAGGTTTCTTTCGTTCGAAACGGTGGATTTTTGTGAAATCACGATAAAACTGCAGTTTTAAACTTGCAAAAACATAGAAAAACGCTGTTTTGAACTATTCAAACTGATAAATTCATGTTTCTTTCGTGTGAAACGGCGATTTATGAGAAATGACGATAAAATTGCTGTTTTAAACTTGCAAAAACATAGAAAAACGCTGTTTTTAACTATTCAAACTGATAAATTCAGGTTTCTTTCGTGTGAAACGGCGATTTATGAGAAATGACGATAAAATTGCTGTTTTAAACTTGCAAAAACATAGAAAAACGCTGTTTTCAACTATTCAAACTGACAAATTCATGTTTCTTTCGTGTGAAACGGCGATTTATGAGAAATGACGATAAAATTGCTGTTTTAAACATGAAAAAACATAGAAAAACGCCGTTTTGAACTATTCAAACTGACAAATTCATGTTTCTTTCGTGTGAAACGGCGATTTATGAGAAATGACGATAAAATTGCTGTTTTAAACTTGCAAAAACATAGAAAAACGCTGTTTTGAACTATTCAAACTGACAAATTCATGTTTTCTTTCGTGTGAAACGGCGATTTATGAGAAATGACGATAAAATTGCTGTTTTAAACTTGCAAAAACATAGAAAAACGCTGTTTTTAACTATTCAAACTGATAAATTCATGTTTCTTTCGTGTAAAACGGCGATTTATGAGAAATGACGATAAAATTGTTGTTTTAGACTTGCAAAAACATAGAAAAACGCTGTTTTTAACTATTCAAACTGATAAATTCAGGTTTCTTTCGTTCGAAACGGTGGATTTTTGTGAAATCACGATAAAACTGCAGTTTTAAACTTGCAAAAACATAGAAAAACGCTGTTTTGAACTATTCAAACTGATAAATTCATGTTTCTTTCGTGTGAAACGGCGATTTATGAGAAATGACGATAAAATTGCTGTTTTAAACTTGCAAAAACATAGAAAAACGCTGTTTTTAACTATTCAAACTGATAAATTCAGGTTTCTTTCGTGTGAAACGGCGATTTATGAGAAATGACGATAAAATTGCTGTTTTAAACTTGCAAAAACATAGAAAAACGCTGTTTTCAACTATTCAAACTGACAAATTCATGTTTCTTTCGTGTGAAACGGCGATTTATGAAAAATGACGATAAAATTGCTGTTTTAAACATGAAAACACACAGAAAAACGCTGTTTTGAAATATTCAAACTGACAAATTCATGTTTCTTTCGTGTGAAACGGCGATTTATGAGAAATGACGATAAAATTGCTGTTTTAAACTTGCAAAAACATATAAAAACGCTGTTTTGAACTATTCAAACTGACAAATTCATGTTTCTTTCTTGTGAAACGGCGATTTATGAGAAATGACGATAAAATTGCTGTTTTAAACTTGCAAAAACATAGAAAAACGCTGTTTTTAACTGTTCAAACTGACAAATTCATGTTTCTTTCGTGTGAAACGGCGATTTATGAGAAATGACAATAAAATTGCTGTTTTAAACATGAAAAAACATAGAAAAACGCTGTTTGAACTATTCAAACTGACAAATTCATGTTTCTTTCGTGTGAAACGGCGATTTGTGAGAAATGACGATAAAATTGCTGTTTTAAACTTGCAAAAACATAGAAAAACGCTGTTTTGAACTATTCAAACTGACAAATTCATGTTTCTTTCGTGTGAAACGGCGATTTATGAGAAATGACGATAAAATTGCTGTTTTAAACTTGCAAAAACATAGAAAAACGCTGTTTTTAACTATTCAAACTGACAAATTCATGTTTCTTTCGTGTGAAACGGCGATTTATGAGAAATGACGATAAAATTGTTGTTTTAAACTTGCAAAAACATAGAAAAACGCTGTTTTTATCTATTCAAACTGATAAATTCAGGTTTCTTTCGTTCGAAACGGTGGATTTTTGTGAAATCACGATAAAACTGCAGTTTTAAACTTGCAAAAACATAGAAAAACGCTGTTTTGAACTATTCAAACTGATAAATTCATGTTTCTTTCGTGTGAAACGGCGATTTATGAGAAATGACGATAAATTTGCTGTTTTAAACATGAAAAAACATAGAAAAACGCCGTTTTGAATATTCAAACTGACAAATTCATGTTTCTTTCGTGTGAAACGGCGATTTATGAGAAATGACGATAAAATTGCTGTTTTAAACTTGCAAAAACATAGAAAAACGCTGTTTTTCAACTATTCAAACTGACAAATTCATGTTTCTTTCGTGTGAAACGGCGATTTATGAGAAATGACGATAAAATTGCTGTTTTAAACTTGCAAAAACATAGAAAAACGCTATTTTAACTATTCAAACTGACAAATTCATGTTTCTTTCGTGTGAAACGGCGATTTATGAGAAATGACGATAAAATTGCTGTTTTAAACTTGCAAAAACATAGAAAAACGCTGTTTTGAACTATTCAAACTGACAAATTCATGTTTCTTTCGTGTGAAACGGCGATTTTATGAGAAATGACGATAAAATTGCTGTTTTAAACTTGCAAAAACATAGAAAAACGCTGTTTTTAACTATTCAAACTGATAAATTCATGTTTCTTTCGTGTGAAACGGCGATTTATGAGAAATGACGATAAAATTGTTGTTTTAAACTTGCAAAAACATAGAAAAACGCTGTTTTTAACTATTCAAACTGATAAATTCAGGTTTCTTTCGTTCGAAACGGTGGATTTTTGTGAAATCACGATAAAACTGCAGTTTTAAAATTGCAAAAACATAGAAAAACGCTGTTTTGAACTATTCAAACTGATAAATTCATGTTTCTTTCGTGTGAAACGGCGATTTATGAGAAATGACGATAAAATTGCTGTTTTAAACTTGCAAAAACATAGAAAAACGCTGTTTTTAACTATTCAAACTGATAAATACAGGTTTCTTCGTGTGAAACGGCGATTTATGAGAAATGACGATAAAATTGCTGTTTTAAACTTGCAAAAAACATAGAAAAACGCTGTTTTCAACTATTCAAACTGACAAATTCATGTTTCTTTCGTGTGAAACGGCGATTTATGAAAAATGACGATAAAATTGCTGTTTTAAACATGAAAACACATAGAAAAACGCTGTTTTGAAATATTCAAACTGACAAATTCATGTTTCTTTCGTGTGAAACGGCGATTTAGGAGAAATGACGATAAAATTGCTGTTTTAAACTTGCAAAAACATAGAAAAACGCTGTTTTGAACTATTCAAACTGACAAATTCATGTTTCTTTCTTGTGAAACGGCGATTTATGAGAAATGACGATAAAATTGCTGTTTTAAACTTGCAAAAACATAGAAAAACGCTGTTTTGAACTATTCAAACTGACAAATTCATGTTTCTTTCGTGTGAAACGGCGATTTATGAGAAATGACGATAAATTGCTGTTTTAACATGAAAAAACATAGAAAAACGCTGTTTTGAAATATTCAAACTGACAAATTCATGTTTCTTTCGTGTGAAACGGCGATTTATAAGAAATGACGATAAAAATGCTGTTTTAAACTTGCAAAAACATAGAAAAACGCTGTTTTGAACTATTCAAACTGACAAATTCATGTTTCTTTCTTGTGAAACGGCGATTTATGAGAAATGACGATAAAATTGCTGTTTTAAACTTGCAAAAACATAGAAAAACGCTGTTTTTAACTATTCAAACTGACAAATTCATGTTTCTTTCGTGTGAAACGGCGATTTATGAGAAATGACGATAAAATTGTTGTTTTAAACTTGCAAAAACATAGAAAAACGCTGTTTTTATCTATTCAAACTGATAAATTCAGGTTTCTTTCGTTCGAAACGGTGGATTTTTGTGAAATCACGATAAAACTGCAGTTTTAAACTTGCAAAAACATAGAAAAACGCTGTTTTGAACTATTCAAACTGATAAATTCATGTTTCTTTCGTGTGAAACGGCGATTTATGAGAAATGACGATAAATTTGCTGTTTTAAACATGAAAAAACATAGAAAAACGCCGTTTTGAACTATTCAAACTGACAAATTCATGTTTCTTTCGTGTGAAACGGCGATTTATGAGAAATGACGATAAAATTGCTGTTTTAAACTTGCAAAAACATAGAAAAACGCTGTTTTCAACTATTCAAACTGACAAATTCATGTTTCTTTCGTGTGAAACGGCGATTTATGAGAAATGACGATAAAATTGCTGTTTTAAACTTGCAAAAACATAGAAAAACGCTATTTTTAACTATTCAAACTGACAAATTCATGTTTCTTTCGTGTGAAACGGCGATTTATGAGAAATGACGATAAAATTGCTGTTTTAAACTTGCAAAAACATAGAAAAACGCTGTTTTGAACTATTCAAACTGACAAATTCATGTTTCTTTCGTGTGAAACGGCGATTTATGAGAAATGACGATAAAATTGCTGTTTTAAACTTGCAAAAACATAGAAAAACGCTGTTTTTAACTATTCAAACTGATAAATTCATGTTTCTTTCGTGTGAAACGGCGATTTATGAGAAATGACGATAAAATTGTTGTTTTAAACTTGCAAAAACATAGAAAAACGCTGTTTTTAACTATTCAAACTGATAAATTCAGGTTTCTTTCGTTCGAAACGGTGGATTTTTGTGAAATCACGATAAAACTGCAGTTTTAAAATTGCAAAAACATAGAAAAACGCTGTTTTGAACTATTCAAACTGATAAATTCATGTTTCTTTCGTGTGAAACGGCGATTTATGAGAAATGACGATAAAATTGCTGTTTTAAACTTGCAAAAACATAGAAAAACGCTGTTTTTAACTATTCAAACTGATAAATACAGGTTTCTTTCGTGTGAAACGGCGATTTATGAGAAATGACGATAAAATTGCTGTTTTAAACTTGCAAAAACATAGAAAAACGCTGTTTTCAACTATTCAAACTGACAAATTCATGTTTCTTTCGTGTGAAACGGCGATTTATGAAAAATGACGATAAAATTGCTGTTTTAAACATGAAAACACATAGAAAAACGCTGTTTTGAAATATTCAAACTGACAAATTCATGTTTCTTTCGTGTGAAACGGCGATTTAGGAGAAATGACGATAAAATTGCTGTTTTAAACTTGCAAAAACATAGAAAAACGCTGTTTTGAACTATTCAAACTGACAAATTCATGTTTCTTTCTTGTGAAACGGCGATTTATGAGAAATGACGATAAAATTGCTGTTTTAAACTTGCAAAAACATAGAAAAACGCTGTTTTTAACTATTCAAACTGACAAATTCATGTTTCTTTCGTGTGAAACGGCGATTTATGAGAAATGACAATAAAATTGCTGTTTTAAACATGAAAAAACATAGAAAAACGCTGTTTTGAACTATTCAAACTGACAAATTCATGTTTCTTTCGTGTGAAACGGCGATTTATGAGAAATGACGATAAAATTGCTGTTTTAAACTTGCAAAAACATAGAAAAACGCTGTTTTGAACTATTCAAACTGACAAATTCATGTTTCTTTCGTGTGAAACGGCGATTTATGAGAAATGACGATAAAATTGCTGTTTTAAACTTGCAAAAACATAGAAAAACTCTGTTTTTAACTATTCAAACTGATAAATTCATGTTTCTTTCGTGTGAAACGGCGATTTATGAGAAATGACGATAAAATTGCTGTTTTAAACTTGCAAAAACATAGAAAAACGCTGTTTTTAACTATCCAAACTGATAAATTCAGGTTTCTTTCGTTCGAAACGGTGGATTTTTGTGAAATCACGATAAAACTGCTGTTTTAAACTTGCAAAAACATAGAAAAACGCTGTTTTGAACTATTCAAACTGATAAATTCATGTTTCTTTCGTGTGAAACTGCGATTTATGAGAAATGACGATAAAATTGCTGTTTTAAACTTGCAAAAACTTAGAAAAACGCTGTTTTTAACTATTCAAACTGATAAATTCAGGTTTCTTTCGTTGGAAACGGCGATTTATGAGAAATGACGATAAAATTGCTGTTTAAACTTGCAAAAACATAGAAAAACGCTGTTTTCAACTATTCAAACTGACAAATTCATGTTTCTTTCGTGTGAAACGGCGATTTATGAGAAATGACGATAAAATTGCTGTTTTAAACTTGCAAAAACATAGAAAAACGCTGTTTTTAACTATTCAAACTGACAAATTCATGTTCCTTTCGTGTGAAACGGCGATTTATGAGAATTGACAATAAAATTGCTGTTTTAAACATGAAAAAACATAGAAAAACGCTGTTTTGAACTTTTCAAACTGACAAATTCATGTTTCTTTCGTGTGAAACGGCGATTTATGAGAAATGACGATAAAATTGCTGTTTAAACTTGCAAAAACATAGAAAAACGCTGTTATGAACTATTCAAACTGACAAATTCATGTTTCTTTCGTGTGAAACAGCAATTTATGAGAAATGACGATAAAATTGCTGTTTTAAACTTGCAAAAACATAGAAAAACGCTGTTTTTAACTATTCAAACTGATAAATTCATGTTTCTTTCGTGTGAAACGGCGATTTATGAGAAATGACGATAAAATTGCTGTTTTAAACTTGCAAAAACATAGAAAAACGCTGTTTTTAACTATTCAAACTGATAAATTCAGGTTTCTTTCGTTCGAAACGGTGGATTTTTGTGAAATCACGATAAAACTGCTGTTTTAAACTTGCAAAAACATAGAAAAAACGCTGTTTTGAACTATTCAAACTGATAAATTCATGTTTCTTTCGTGTGAAACGGCGATTTATGAGAAATGACGATAAAATTGCTGTTTTAAACATGAAAAAACATAGAAAAACGCTGTTTTGAACTATTCAAACTGACAAATTCATGTTTCCTTCGTGTGAAACGGCGATTTTAGAGAAATGACGATAAAATTGCTGTTTTAAACTTGCAAAAACATAGAAAAACGCTGTTTTTAACTATTCAAACTGACAAATTCATGTTTCTTTCGTGTGAAACGGCGTTTTATGAGAAATGACGATAAAATTGCTGTTTTAAACTTGCAAAAACATAGAAAAACGCTGTTTTGAACTATTCAAACTGACAAATTCATGTTTCTTTCGTGTGAAACGGCGATTTATGAGAAATGACGATAAAATTGCTGTTTTAAACTTGCAAAAACATAAAAAACGCTGTTTTCAACTATTCAAACTAACAAATTCATGTTTCTTTCGTGTGAAACGGCGATTTATGAGAAATGACGATAAAATTGCTGTTTTAAACTTGCAAAAACATAGAAAAACGCTGTTTTTAACTATTCAAACTGATAAATTCAGGTTTCTTTCGTTCGAAACGGTGGATTTTTGTGAAATCACGATAAAACTGCTGTTTTAAACTTGCAAAAACATAGAAAAACGCTGTTTTGAACTATTCAAACTGATAAATTCATGTTTCTTTCGTGTGAAACGGCGATTTATGAGAAATGACGATAAAATTGCTGTTTTAAACATGAAAAAACATAGAAAAACGCTGTTTTGAACTATTCAAACTGACAAATTCATGTTTCTTTCGTGTGAAACGGCGATTTATGAGAAATGACGATAAAATTGCTGTTTTAAACTTGCAAAAACATAGAAAAACGCTGTTTTTAACTATTCAAACCGACAAATTCATGTTTCTTTCGTGTGAAACGGCGATTTATGAGAAATGACGATAAAATTGCTGTTTTAAACATGAAAAAACATAGAAAAACGCTGTTTTGAACTATTCAAACTGACAAATTCATGTTTCTTTCGTGTGAAACGGCGATTTATGAGAAATGACGATAAAATTGCTGTTTTAAACTTGCAAAAACATAAAAAACGCTGTTTTCAACTATTCAAACTAACAAATTCATGTTTCTTTCGTTCGAAACGGTGGATTTTTGTGAAATCACGATAAAACTACTGTTTTAAACTTGCAAAAACATAGAAAAACGCTGTTTTGAACTACTCAAACTGATAAATTCATGTTTCTTTCGTGTGAAACGGCGATTTATGAGAAATGACGATAAAATTGCTGTTTTAAACTTGCAAAAACATAGAAAAACGCTGATTTGAACTATTCAAACTGACAAATTCATGTTTCTTTCGTGTGAAACGGCGATTTATGAGAAATGACGATAAAATTGCTGTTTTAAACTTGCAAAAACATAGAAAAACGCTGTTTTTAACTATTCAAACTGACAAATTCATGTTTCTTTCGTGTGAAACGGCGATTTATGAGAAATGACAATAAAATTGCTGTTTTAAACATGAAAAAACATAGAAAAACGCTGTTTTGAACTATTCAAACTGACAAATTCATGTTTCTTTCGTGTGAAACGGCGATTTATGAGAAATGACGATAAAATTGCTGTTTTAAACTTGCAAAAACATAGAAAAACGCTGTTTTGAACTATTCAAACTGACAAATTCTTGTTTCTTTCGTGTGAAACGGCGATTTATGAGAAATGACGATAAAATTGCTGTTTTAAACTTGCAAAAACATAGAAAAACGCTGTTTTTAACTATTCAAACTGATAAATTCATGTTTCTTTCGTGTGAAACGGCGATTTATGAGAAATGACGATAAAATTGCTGTTTTAAACTTGCAAAAACATAGAAAAACGCTATTTTTAACTATTCAAACTGATAAATTCAGGTTTCTTTCGTTCGAAACGGTGGATTTTTGTGAAATCACGATAAAACTGCTGTTTTAAACTTGGAAAAACATAGAAAAACGCTGTTTTGAACTATTCAAACTGATAAATTCATGTTTCTTTCGTGTGAAACGGCGATTTATGAGAAATGACGATAAAATTGCTGTTTTAAACATGAAAAAACATAGAAAAACGCTGTTTTGAACTATTCAAACTGATAAATTCATGTTTCTTTCGTGTGAAACGGCGATTTATGAGAAATGACGATAAAATTGCTGTTTTAAACTTGCAAAAACTTAGAAAAACGCTGTTTTTAACTATTCAAACTGACAAATTCATGTTTCTTTCGTGTGAAACGGCGATTTATGAGAAATGACGATAAAATTGCTGTTTTAAACATGAAAAATTATAGAAAAACGCTGTTTTGAACTATTCAAACTGACAAATTCATGTTTCTTTCGTGTGAAACGGCGATTTATGAGAAATGACGATAAAATTGCTGTTTTAAACTTGCAAAAACATAGAAAAACGCTGTTTTGAACTATTCAAACTGACAAATTCATGTTTCTTTCGTGTGAAACGGCGATTTATGAGAAATGACGATAAAATTGCTGTTTTAAACTTGCAAAAACATAGAAAAACGCTGTTTTTAACTATTCAAACTGACAAATTCATGTTCCTTTCGTGTGAAACGGCAATTTATGAGAAATGACAATAAAATTGCTGTTTTAAACATGAAAAAACATAGAAAAACGCTGTTTTGAACTTTTCAAACTGACAAATTCATGTTTCTTTCGTGTGAAACGGCGATTTATGAGAAATGACGATAAAATTGCTGTTTTAAACTTGCAAAAACATAGAAAAACGCTGTTTTGAACTATTCAAACTGACAAATTCATGTTTCTTTCGTGTGAAACGGCGATTTATGAGAAATGACGATAAAATTGCTGTTTTAAACTTGCAAAAACATAGAAAAACGCTGTTTTCAACTATTCAAACTGACAAATTCATGTTTCTTTCGTGTGAAACGGCGATTTATGAGAAATGACGATAAAATTGCTGTTTTAAACTTGCAAAAACATAGAAAAACGCTGTTTTGAACTATTCAAACTGATAAATTCATGTTTCTTTCGTGTGAAACGGCGATTTATGAGAAATGACGATAAAATTGCTGTTTTAAACTTGCAAAAACATAGAAAAACGCTGTTTTGAACTATTCAAACTGACAAATTCATGTTTCTTTCGTGTGAAACGGCGATTTATGAGAAATGACGATAAAATTGCTGTTTTAAACTTGCAAAAACATAGAAAAACGCTGTTTTGAACTATTCAAACTGACAAATTCATGTTTCTTTCGTGTGAAACAGCGATTTATGAGAAATGACGATAAAATTGCTGTTTTAAACTTGCAAAAACATAGAAAAACGCTGTTTTTAACTATTCAAACTGATAAATTCATGTTTCTTTCGTGTGAAACGGCGATTTATGAGAAATGACGATAAAATTGCTGTTTTAAACTTGCAAAAACATAGAAAAACGCTGTTTTTAACTATTCAAACTGACAAATTCAGGTTTCTTTCGTTCGAAACGGTGGATTTTTGTGAAATCACGATAAAACTGCTGTTTTAAACTTGCAAAAACATAGAAAAACGCTGTTTTGAACTATTCAAACTGATAAATTCATGTTTCTTTCGTGTGAAACGGCGATTTATGAGAAATGACGATAAAATTGCTGTTTTAAACATGAAAAAACATAGAAAAACGCTGTTTTGAACTATTCAAACTGACAAATTCATGTTTCTTTCGTGTGAAACGGCGATTTATGAGAAATGACGATAAAATTGCTGTTTTAAACTTGCAAAAACATAGAAAAACGCTGTTTTTAACTATTCAAACTGATAAATTCAGGTTTCTTTCGTTCGAAACGGTGGATTTTTGTGAAATCACGATAAAACTGCTGTTTTAAACTTGCAAAAACATAGAAAAACGCTGTTTTGAACTATTCAAACTGATAAATTCATGTTTCTTTCGTGTGAAACGGCGATTTATGAGAAATGACGATAAAATTGCTGTTTTAAACATGAAAAAACATAGAAAAACGCTGTTTTGAACTATTCAAACTGACAAATTCATGTTTCTTTCGTGTGAAACGGCGATTTATGAGAAATGACGATAAAATTGCTGTTTTAAACTTGCAAAAACATAGAAAAACGCTGTTTTCAACTATTCAAACTGACAAATTCATGTTTCTTTCGTGTGAAACGGCGATTTATGAGAAATGACGATAAAATTGCTGTTTTAAACATGAAAAAACATAGAAAAACGCTGTTTTGAACTATTCAAACTGACAAATTCATGTTTCTTTCGTGTGAAACGGCGATTTATGAGAAATGACGATAAAATTGCTGTTTTAAACTTGCAAAAACATAGAAAAACGCTGTTTTGAACTATTCAAACTGACAAATTCATGTTTCTTTCGTGTGAAACGGCGATTTATGAGAAATGACGTTAAAATTGCTGTTTTAAACTTGCAAAAACATAGAAAAACGCTGTTTTGAACTATTCAAACTGATAAATTCATGTTTCTTTCGTGTGAAACGGCGATTTATGAGAAATGACGATAAAATTGCTGTTTTAAACTTGCAAAAACATAGAAAAACGCTATTTTTAACTATTCAAACTGATAAATTAAGGTTTCTTTCGTTCGAAACGGTGGATTTTTGTGAAATCACGATAAAACTGCTGTTTTAAACTTGCAAAAACATAGAAAAACGCTGTTTTGAACTATTCAAACTGATAAATTCATGTTTCTTTCGTGTGAAACGGCGATTTATGAGAAATGACAATAAAATTGCTGTTTTAAACATGAAAAAATATAGAAAAACGCTGTTTTGAACTATTCAAACTGACAAATTCATGTTTCTTTCGTGTGAAACGGCGATTTATGAGAAATGACGATAAAATTGCTGTTTTAAACTTGCAAAAACATAGAAAAACGCTGTTTTCAACTATTCAAACTGACAAATTCATGTTTCTTTCGTGTGAAACGGCGATTTATGAGAAATGACGATAAAATTGCTGTTTTAAACATGAAAAAACATAGAAAAACGCTGTTTTGAACTATTCAAACTGACAAATTCATGTTTCTTTCGTGTGAAACGGCGATTTATGAGAAATGACGATAAAATTGCTGTTTTAAACTTGCAAAAACATAGAAAAACGCTGTTTTTAACTATTCAAACTGATAAATTCAGGTTTCTTTCTTTCGAAACGGTGGATTTTTGTGAAATCACGATAAAACTGCTGTTTTAAACTTGCAAAAACATAGAAAAACGCTGTTTTGAACTATTCAAACTGATAAATTCATGTTTCTTTCGTGTGAAACGGCGATTTATGAGAAATGACGATAAAATTGCTGTTTTAAACATGAAAAAACATAGAAAAACGCTGTTTTGAACTATTCAAACTGACAAATTCATGTTTCTTTCGTGTGAAACGGCGATTTATGAGAAATGACGATAAAATTGCTGTTTTAAACTTGCAAAAACTTAGAAAAACGCTGTTTTTAACTATTCAAACTGACAAATTCATGTTTCTTTCGTGTGAAACGGCGATTTATGAGAAATGACAATAAAATTGCTGTTTTAAACATGAAAAAACATAGAAAAACGCTGTTTTGAACTATTCAAACTGACAAATTCATGTTTCTTTCGTGTGAAACGGCGATTTATGAGAAATGACGATAAAATTGCTGTTTTAAACTTGCAAAAACATAGAAAAACGCTGTTTTGAACTATTCAAACTGACAAATTCATGTTTCTTTCGTGTGAAACGGCGATTTATGAGAAATGACGATAAAATTGCTGTTTTAAACTTGCAAAAACATAGAAAAACGCTGTTTTTAACTATTCAAACTGATAAATTCATGTTTCTTTCGTGTGAAACGGCGATTTATGAGAAATGACGATAAAATTGCTGTTTTAAACTTGCAAAAACATAGAAAAACGCTATTTTTAACTATTCAAACTAATAAATTCATGTTTCTTTCGTGTGAAACGGCGATTTATGAGAAATGACGATAAAATTGCTGTTTTAAACTTGCAAAAACATAGAAAAACGCTGTTTTGAACCATTCAAACTGACAAATTCATGTTTCTTTCGTGTGAAACGGCGATTTATGAGAAATGACGATAAAATTGCTGTTTTAAACTTGCAAAAACATAGAAAAACGCTGTTTTTAACTATTCAAACTGAAAAATTCAGGTTTATTTCGTTCGAAACGGTGGATTTTTGTTAAATCACGATAAAACTGCTGTTTTAAACTTGCAAAAACATAGAAAAACGCTGTTTTGAACTATTCAAACTGATAAATTCATGTTTCTTTCGTGTGAAACGGCGATTTATGAGAAATGACAATAAAATTGCTGTTTTAAACATGAAAAAATATAGAAAAACGCTGTTTTGAACTATTCAAACTGACAAATTCATGTTTCTTTCGTGTGAAACGGCGATTTATGAGAAATGACGATAAAATTGCTGTTTTAAACTTGCAAAAACATAGAAAAACGCTGTTTTCAACTATTCAAACTGACAAATTCATGTTTCTTTCGTGTGAAACGGCGATTTATGAGAAATGACGATAAAATTGCTGTTTTAAACTTGCAAAAACATAGAAAAACGCTGTTTTTAACTATTCAAACTGATAAATTCAGGTTTCTTTCGTTCGAAACGGTGGATTTTTGTGAAATCACGATAAAACTGCTGTTTTAAACTTGCAAAAACATAGAAAAACGCTGTTTTGAACTATTCAAACTGATAAATTCATGTTTCTTTCGTGTGAAACGGCGATTTATGAGAAATGACGATAAAATTGCTGTTTTAAACATGAAAAAACATAGAAAAACGCTGTTTTGAACTATTCAAACTGACAAATTCATGTTTCCTTCGTGTGAAACGGCGATTTTAGAGAAATGACGATAAAATTGCTGTTTTAAACTTGCAAAAACATAGAAAAACGCTGTTTTTAACTATTCAAACTGACAAATTCATGTTTCTTTCGTGTGAAACGGCGTTTTATGAGAAATGACGATAAAATTGCTGTTTTAAACTTGCAAAAACATAGAAAAACGCTGTTTTGAACTATTCAAACTGACAAATTCATGTTTCTTTCGTGTGAAACGGCGATTTATGAGAAATGACGATAAAATTGCTGTTTTAAACTTGCAAAAACATAAAAAACGCTGTTTTCAACTATTCAAACTAACAAATTCATGTTTCTTTCGTGTGAAACGGCGATTTATGAGAAATGACGATAAAATTGCTGTTTTAAACTTGCAAAAACATAGAAAAACGCTGTTTTTAACTATTCAAACTGATAAATTCAGGTTTCTTTCGTTCGAAACGGTGGATTTTTGTGAAATCACGATAAAACTGCTGTTTTAAACTTGCAAAAACATAGAAAAACGCTGTTTTGAACTATTCAAACTGACAAATTCATGTTTCTTTCGTGTGAAACGGCGATTTATGAGAAATGACGATAAAATTGCTGTTTTAAACTTGCAAAAACATAAAAATCGCTGTTTTCAACTATTCAAACTAACAAATTCATGTTTCTTTCGTTCGAAACGGTGGATTTTTGTGAAATCACGATAAAACTACTGTTTTAAACTTGCAAAAATATAGAAAAACGCTGTTTTGAACTACTCAAACTGATAAATTCATGTTTCTTTCGTGTGAAACGGCGATTTATGAGAAATGACGATAAAATTGCTGTTTTAAACTTGCAAAAACATAGAAAAACGCTGTTTTGAACTATTCAAACTGACAAATTCATGTTTCTTTCGTGTGAAACGGCGATTTATGAGAAATGACGATAAAATTGCTGTTTTAAACTTGCAAAAACATAGAAAAACGCTGTTTTTAACTATTCAAACTGACAAATTCATGTTTCTTTCGTGTGAAACGGCGATTTATGAGAAATGACAATAAAATTGCTGTTTTAAACATGAAAAAACATAGAAAAACGCTGTTTTGAACTATTCAAACTGACAAATTCATGTTTCTTTCGTGTGAAACGGCGATTTATGAGAAATGACGATAAAATTGCTGTTTTAAACTTGCAAAAACATAGAAAAACGCTGTTTTGAACTATTCAAACTGACAAATTCTTGTTTCTTTCGTGTGAAACGGCGATTTATGAGAAATGACGATAAAATTGCTGTTTTAAACTTGCAAAAACATAGAAAAACGCTGTTTTTAACTATTCAAACTGATAAATTCATGTTTCTTTCGTGTGAAACGGCGATTTATGAGAAATGACGATAAAATTGCTGTTTTAAACTTGCAAAAACATAGAAAAACGCTATTTTTAACTATTCAAACTGATAAATTCAGGTTTCTTTCGTTCGAAACGGTGGATTTTTGTGAAATCACGATAAAACTGCTGTTTTAAACTTGGAAAAACATAGAAAAACGCTGTTTTGAACTATTCAAACTGATAAATTCATGTTTCTTTCGTGTGAAACGGCGATTTATGAGAAATGACGATAAAATTGCTGTTTTAAACATGAAAAAACATAGAAAAACGCTGTTTTGAACTATTCAAACTGATAAATTCATGTTTCTTTCGTGTGAAACGGCGATTTATGAGAAATGACGATAAAATTGCTGTTTTAAACTTGCAAAAACTTAGAAAAACGCTGTTTTTAACTATTCAAACTGACAAATTCATGTTTCTTTCGTGTGAAACGGCGATTTATGAGAAATGACGATAAAATTGCTGTTTTAAACATGAAAAAACATAGAAAAACGCTGTTTTGAACTATTCAAACTGACAAATTCATGTTTCTTTCGTGTGAAACGGCGATTTATGAGAAATGACGATAAAATTGCTGTTTTAAACTTGCAAAAACATAGAAAAACGCTGTTTTGAACTATTCAAACTGACAAATTCATGTTTCTTTCGTGTGAAATGGCGATTTATGAGAAATGACGATAAAATTGCTGTTTTAAACTTGCAAAAACATAGAAAAACGCTGTTTTGAACTATTCAAACTGACAAATTCATGTTCCTTTCGTGTAAAACGGCAATTTATGAGAAATGACAATAAAATTGCTGTTTTAAACATGAAAAAACATAGAAAAACGCTGTTTTGAACTTTTCAAACTGACAAATTCATGTTTCTTTCGTGTGAAACGGCGATTTATGAGAAATGACGATAAAATTGCTGTTTTAAACTTGCAAAAACATAGAAAAACGCTGTTTTGAACTATTCAAACTGACAAATTCATGTTTCTTTCGTGTGAAACGGCGATTTATGAGAAATGACGATAAAATTGCTGTTTTAAACTTGCAAAAACATAGAAAAACGCTGTTTTCAACTATTCAAACTGACAAATTCATGTTTCTTTCGTGTGAAACGGCGATTTATGAGAAATGACGATAAAATTGCTGTTTTAAACTTGCAAAAACATAGAAAAACGCTGTTTTGAACTATTCAAACTGATAAATTCATGTTTCTTTCGTGTGAAACGGCGATTTATGAGAAATGACGATAAAATTGCTGTTTTAAACTTGCAAAAACATAGAAAAACGCTGTTTTGAACTATTCAAACTGACAAATTCATGTTTCTTTCGTGTGAAACGGCGATTTATGAGAAATGACGATAAAATTGCTGTTTTAAACTTGCAAAAACATAGAAAAACGCTGTTTTTAACTATTCAAAACTGACAAATTCATGTTTCTTTCGTGTGAAACAGCGATTTATGAGAAATGACGATAAAATTGCTGTTTTAAACTTGCAAAAACATAGAAAAACGCTGTTTTTAACTATTCAAACTGATAAATTCATGTTTCTTTCGTGTGAAACGGCGATTTATGAGAAATGACGATAAAATTGCTGTTTTAAACTTGCAAAAACATAGAAAAACGCTGTTTTTAACTATTCAAACTGATAAATTCAGGTTTCTTTCGTTCGAAACGGTGGATTTTTGTGAAATCACGATAAAACTGCTGTTTTAAACTTGCAAAAACATAGAAAAACGCTGTTTTGAACTATTCAAACTGATAAATTCATGTTTCTTTCGTGTGAAACGGCGATTTATGAGAAATGACGATAAAATTGCTGTTTTAAACTTGAAAAAACATAGAAAAACGCTGTTTTGAACTATTCAAACTGACAAATTCATGTTTCTTTCGTGTGAAACGGCGATTTATGAGAAATGACGATAAAATTGCTGTTTTAAACTTGCAAAAACATAGAAAAACGCTGTTTTTAACTATTCAAACTGACAAATTCATGTTTCTTTCGTGTGAAACGGCGATTTATGAGAAATGACAATAAAATTGCTGTTTTAAACATGAAAAAACATAGAAAAACGCTGTTTTGAACTATTCAAACTGACAAATTCATGTTTCTTTCGTGTGAAACGGCGATTTATGAGAAATGACGATAAAATTGCTGTTTTAAACTTGCAAAAACATAGAAAAACGCTGTTTTTAACTATTCAAACTGACAAATTCATGTTTCTTTCGTGTGAAACGGCGATTTATGAGAAATGACAATAAAATTGCTGTTTTAAACATGAAAAAACATAGAAAAACGCTGTTTTGAACTATTCAAACTGACAAATTCATGTTTCTTTCGTGTGAAACGGCGATTTATGAGAAATGACGATAAAATTGCTGTTTTAAACTTGCAAAAACATAGAAAAACGCTGTTTTGAACTATTCAAACTGACAAATTCTTGTTTCTTTCGTGTGAAACGGCGATTTATGAGAAATGACGATAAAATTGCTGTTTTAAACTTGCAAAAACATAGAAAAACGCTGTTTTTAACTATTCAAACTGATAAATTCATGTTTCTTTCGTGTGAAACGGCGATTTATGAGAAATGACGATAAAATTGCTGTTTTAAACTTGCAAAAACATAGAAAAACGCTATTTTTAACTATTCAAACTGATAAATTCAGGTTTCTTTCGTTCGAAACGGTGGATTTTTGTGAAATCACGATAAAACTGCTGTTTTAAACTTGGAAAAACATAGAAAAACGCTGTTTTGAACTATTCAAACTGATAAATTCATGTTTCTTTCGTGTGAAACGGCGATTTATGAGAAATGACGATAAAATTGCTGTTTTAAACATGAAAAAACATAGAAAAACGCTGTTTTGAACTATTCAAACTGATAAATTCATGTTTCTTTCGTGTGAAACGGCGATTTATGAGAAATGACGATAAAATTGCTGTTTTAAACTTGCAAAAACTTAGAAAAACGCTGTTTTTAACTATTCAAACTGACAAATTCATGTTTCTTTCGTGTGAAACGGCGATTTATGAGAAATGACGATAAAATTGCTGTTTTAAACATGAAAAAACATAGAAAAACGCTGTTTTGAACTATTCAAACTGACAAATTCATGTTTCTTTCGTGTGAAACGGCGATTTATGAGAAATGACGATAAAATTGCTGTTTTAAACTTGCAAAAACATAGAAAAACGCTGTTTTGAACTATTCAAACTGACAAATTCATGTTTCTTTCGTGTGAAACGGCGATTTATGAGAAATGACGATAAAATTGCTGTTTTAAACTTGCAAAAACATAGAAAAACGCTGTTTTTAACTATTCAAACTGACAAATTCATGTTCCTTTCGTGTGAAACGGCAATTTATGAGAAATGACAATAAAATTGCTGTTTTAAACATGAAAAAACATAGAAAAACGCTGTTTTGAACTTTTCAAACTGACAAATTCATGTTTCTTTCGTGTGAAACGGCGATTTATGAGAAATGACGATAAAATTGCTGTTTTAAACTTGCAAAAACATAGAAAAACGCTGTTTTGAACTATTCAAACTGACAAATTCATGTTTCTTTCGTGTGAAACGGCGATTTATGAGAAATGACGATAAAATTGCTGTTTTAAACTTGCAAAAACATAGAAAAACGCTGTTTTCAACTATTCAAACTGACAAATTCATGTTTCTTTCGTGTGAAACGGCGATTTATGAGAAATGACGATAAAATTGCTGTTTTAAACTTGCAAAAACATAGAAAAACGCTGTTTTGAACTATTCAAACTGATAAATTCATGTTTCTTTCGTGTGAAACGGCGATTTATGAGAAATGACGATAAAATTGCTGTTTTAAACTTGCAAAAACATAGAAAAACGCTGTTTTGAACTATTCAAACTGACAAATTCATGTTTCTTTCGTGTGAAACGGCGATTTATGAGAAATGACGATAAAATTGCTGTTTTAAACTTGCAAAAACATAGAAAAAACGCTGTTTTGAACTATTCAAACTGACAAATTCATGTTTCTTTCGTGTGAAACAGCGATTTATGAGAAATGACGATAAAATTGCTGTTTTAAACTTGCAAAAACATAGAAAAACGCTGTTTTTAACTATTCAAACTGATAAATTCATGTTTCTTTCGTGTGAAACGGCGATTTATGAGAAATGACGATAAAATTGCTGTTTTAAACTTGCAAAAACATAGAAAAACGCTGTTTTTAACTATTCAAACTGATAAATTCAGGTTTCTTTCGTTCGAAACGGTGGATTTTTGTGAAATCACGATAAAACTGCTGTTTTAAACTTGCAAAAACATAGAAAAACGCTGTTTTGAACTATTCAAACTGATAAATTCATGTTTCTTTCGTGTGAAACGGCGATTTATGAGAAATGACGATAAAATTGCTGTTTTAAACTTGAAAAAACATAGAAAAACGCTGTTTTGAACTATTCAAACTGACAAATTCATGTTTCTTTCGTGTGAAACGGCGATTTATGAGAAATGACGATAAAATTGCTGTTTTAAACTTGCAAAAACATAGAAAAACGCTGTTTTTAACTATTCAAACTGATAAATTCAGGTTTCTTTCGTTCGAAACGGTGGATTTTTGTGAAATCACGATAAAACTGCTGTTTTAAACTTGCAAAAACATAGAAAAACGCTGTTTTGAACTATTCAAACTGATAAATTCATGTTTCTTTCGTGTGAAACGGCGATTTATGAGAAATGACGATAAAATTGCTGTTTTAAACTTGCAAAAACATAGAAAAACGCTGTTTTTAACAATTCAAACTGATAAATTCATGTTTCTTTCGTGTGAAACGGCGATTTATGAGAAATGACGATAAAATTGCTGTTTTAAACTTGCAAAAACATAGAAAAACGCTGTTTTTAACTATTCAAACTGATAAATTCAGGTTTCTTTCGTTCGAAACGGTGGATTTTTGTGAAATCACGATAAAACTGCTGTTTTAAACTTGCAAAAACATAGAAAAACGCTGTTTTGAACTATTCAAACTGATAAATTCATGTTTCTTTCGTGTGAAACGGCGATTTATGAGAAATGACGATAAAATTGCTGTTTTAAACTTGCAAAAACATAGAAAAACGCTGTTTTTAACTATTCAAACTGACAAATTCATGTTTCTTTCGTGTGAAACGGCGATTTATGAGAAATGACGATAAAATTGCTGTTTTAAACATGAAAAAACATAGAAAAACGCTGTTTTGAACTATTCAAACTGACAAATTCATGTTTCTTTCGTGTGAAACGGCGATTTATGAGAAATGACGATAAAATTGCTGTTTTAAACTTGCAAAAAACATAGAAAAACGCTGTTTTGAACTATTCAAACTGACAAATTCATGTTTCTTTCGTGTGAAACGGCGATTTATGAGAAATGACGATAAAATTGCTGTTTTAAACTTGTAAAAACATAGAAAAACGCTGTTTTTAACTATTCAAACTGATAAATTCATGTTTCTTTCGTGTGAAACGGCGATTTATGAGAAATGACGATAAAATTGCTGCTTTAAACTTGCAAAAACATAGAAAAACGCTGTTTTGAACTATTCAAACTGATAAATTCATGTTTCTTTCGTGTGAAACGGCGATTTATGAGAAATGACGATAAAATTGCTGTTTTAAACTTGCAAAAACATAGAAAAACACTGTTTTTAACTATTCAAACTGATAAATTCATGTTTCTTTCGTGTGAAACGGCGATTTATGAGAAATGACGATAAAATTG
The DNA here is from genome assembly GCA_963942605.1 of Poecilus cupreus. Classification (NCBI taxonomy): domain Eukaryota; kingdom Metazoa; phylum Arthropoda; class Insecta; order Coleoptera; family Carabidae; genus Poecilus; species Poecilus cupreus. The sequence goes on along the minus strand of CAWWDY010002744.1, from coordinate 6,641 downwards.
CTGTTTTAAACTTGCAAAAACATAGAAAAACGCTGTTTTTAACTATTCAAACTGATAAATTCAGGTTTCTTTCGTTCGAAACGGTGGATTTTTGTGAAATCACGATAAAACTGCTGTTTTAAACTTGCAAAAACATAGAAAAACGCTGTTTTGAACTATTCAAACTGATAAATTCATGTTTCTTTCGTGTGAAACGGCGATTTATGAGAAATGACGATAAAATTGCTGTTTTAAACTTGCAAAAACATAGAAAAACGCTGTTTTGAACTATTCAAACTGACAAATTCATGTTTCTTTCGTGTGAAACGGCGATTTATGAGAAATGACGATAAAATTGCTGTTTTAAACTTGCAAAAACATAGAAAAATGCTGTTTTCAACTATTCAAACTGACAAATTCATGTTTCTTTCGTGTGAAACGGCGATTTATGAGAAATGACGATAAAATTGCTGTTTTAAACTTGCAAAAACATAGAAAAACGCTGTTTTGAACTATTCAAACTGATAAATTCATGTTTCTTTCGTGTGAAACGGCGATTTATGAGAAATGACGATAAAATTGCTGTTTTAAACTTGCAAAAACATAGAAAAACGCTGTTTTGAACTATTCAAACTGACAAATTCATGTTTCTTTCGTGTGAAACGGCGATTTATGAGAAATGACGATAAAATTGCTGTTTTAAACTTGCAAAAACATAGAAAAACGCTGTTTTGAACTATTCAAACTGACAAATTCATGTTTCTTTCGTGTGAAACAGCGATTTATGAGAAATGACGATAAAATTGCTGTTTTAAACTTGCAAAAACATAGAAAAACGCTGTTTTTAACTATTCAAACTGATAAATTCATGTTTCTTTCGTGTGAAACGGCGATTTATGAGAAATGACGATAAAATTGCTGTTTTAAACTTGCAAAAACATAGAAAAACGCTGTTTTTAACTATTCAAACTGATAAATTCAGGTTTCTTTCGTTCGAAACGGTGGATTTTTGTGAAATCACGATAAAACTGCTGTTTTAAACTTGCAAAAACATAGAAAAACGCTGTTTTGAACTATTCAAACTGATAAATTCATGTTTCTTTCGTGTGAAACGGCGATTTATGAGAAATGACGATAAAATTGCTGTTTTAAACTTGAAAAAACATAGAAAAACGCTGTTTTTAACTATTCAAACTGACAAATTCATGTTTCTTTCGTGTGAAACGGCGATTTATGAGAAATGACGATAAAATTGCTGTTTTAAACTTGCAAAAACATAGAAAAACGCTGTTTTTAACTATTCAAACTGATAAATTCAGGTTTCTTTCGTTCGAAACGGTGGATTTTTGTGAAATCACGATAAAACTGCTGTTTTAAACTTGCAAAAACATAGAAAAACGCTGTTTTGAACTATTCAAATTGATAAATTCATGTTTCTTTCGTGTGAAACGGCGATTTATGAGAAATGACGATAAAATTGCTGTTTTAAACTTGCAAAAACATAGAAAAACGCTGTTTTTAACAATTCAAACTGATAAATTCATGTTTCCTTCGTGTGAAACGGCGATTTATGAGAAATGACGATAAAATTGCTGTTTTAAACTTGCAAAAACATAGAAAAACGCTGTTTTTAACTATTCAAACTGATAAATTCAGGTTTCTTTCGTTTGAAACGGTGGATTTTTGTGAAATCACGATAAAACTGCTGTTTTAAACTTGCAAAAACATAGAAAAACGCTGTTTTGAACTATTCAAACTGATAAATTCATGTTTCTTTCGTGTGAAACGGCGATTTATGAGAAATGACGATAAAATTGCTGTTTTAAACTTGCAAAAACATAGAAAAACGCTGTTTTTAACTATTTAAACTGACAAATTCATGCTTCTTTCGTGTGAAACGGCGATTTATGAGAAATGACGATAAAATTGCTGTTTTAAACATGAAAAAACATAGAAAAACGCTGTTTTGAACTATTCAAACTGACAAATTCATGTTTCTTTCGTGTGAAACGGCGATTTATGAGAAATGACGATAAAATTGCTGTTTTAAACTTGCAAAAACATAGAAAAACGCTGTTTTGAACTATTCAAACTGACAAATTCATGTTTCTTTCGTGTGAAACGGCGATTTATGAGAAATGACGATAAAATTGCTGTTTTAAACTTGTAAAAACATAGAAAAACGCTGTTTTTAACTATTCAAACTGATAAATTCATGTTTCTTTCGTGTGAAACGGCGATTTATGAGAAATGACGATAAAATTGCTGTTTTAAACTTGCAAAAACATAGAAAAACGCTGTTTTGAACTATTCAAACTGATAAATTCATGTTTCTTTCGTGTGAAACGGCGATTTATGAGAAATGACGATAAAATTGCTGTTTTAAACTTGCAAAAACATAGAAAAACACTGTTTTTAACTATTCAAACTGATAAATTCATGTTTCTTTCGTGTGAAACGGCGATTTATGAGAAATGACGATAAAATTGCTGTTTTAAACTTGCAAAAACATAGAAAAACGCTGTTTTTAACTATTCAAACTGATAAATTCAGGTTTCTTTCGTTCGAAACGGTGGATTTTTGTGAAATCACGATAAAACTGCTGTTTTAAACTTGCAAAAACATAGAAAAACGCTGTTTTGAACTATTCAACTGATAAATTCATGTTTCTTTCGTGTGAAACGGCGATTTATGAGAAATGACGATAAAATTGCTGTTTTTAAACTTGAAAAAACATAGAAAAACGCTGTTTTGAACTATTCAAACTGACAAATTCATGTTTCTTTCGTGTGAAACGGCGATTTATGAGAAATGACGATAAAATTGCTGTTTTAAACTTGCAAAACATAGAAAAACGCTGTTTTTAACTATTCAAACTGATAAATTCAGGTTTCTTTCGTTCGAAACGGTGGATTTTTGTGAAATCACGATAAAACTGCTGTTTTAAACTTGCAAAAACATAGAAAAACGCTGTTTTGAACTATTCAAACTGATAAATCATGTTTCTTTCGTGTGAAACGGCGATTTATGAGAAATGACGATAAAATTGCTGTTTTAAACTTGCAAAAACATAGAAAAACGCTGTTTTTAACAATTCAAACTGATAAATTCATGTTTCTTTTGTGTGAAACGGCGATTTATGAGAAATGACGATAAAATTGCTGTTTTAAACTTGCAAAAACATAGAAAAACGCTGTTTTTAACTATTCAAACTGATAAATTCAGGTTTCTTTCGTTCGAAACGGTGGATTTTTGTGAATCACGATAAAACTGCTGTTTTAAACTTGCAAAAACATAGAAAAACGCTGTTTTGAACTATTCAAACTGATAATTCATGTTTCTTTCGTGTGAAACGGCGATTTATGAGAAATGACGATAAAATTGCTGTTTTAAACTTGCAAAAACATAGAAAAACGCTGTTTTTAACTATTCAAACTGACAAATTCATGTTTCTTTCGTGTGAAACGGCGATTTATGAGAAATGACGATAAAATTGCTGTTTTAAACATGAAAAAACATAGAAAAACGCTGTTTTGAACTATTCAACTGACAAATTCATGTTTCTTTCGTGTGAAACGGCGATTTATGAGAAATGACGATAAAATTGCTGTTTTAAACTTGCAAAAACATAGAAAAACGCTGTTTTGAACTATTCAAACTGACAAATTCATGTTTCTTTCGTGTGAAACGGCGATTTATGAGAAATGACGATAAAATTGCTGTTTTAAACTTGTAAAAAACATAGAAAACGCTGTTTTTAACTATTCAAACTGATAAATTCATGTTTCTTTCGTGTGAAACGGCGATTTATGAGAAATGACGATAAAACTGCTGTTTTAAAACTTGCAAAAACATAGAAAAACGCTGTTTTGAACTATTCAAACTGATAAATTCATGTTTCTTTCGTGTGAAACGGCGATTTATGAGAAATGACGATAAAATTGCTGTTTTAAACTTGCAAAAACATAGAAAAACACTGTTTTTAACTATTCAAACTGATAAATTCATGTTTCTTTCGTGTGAAACGGCGATTTATGAGAAATGACGATAAAATTGCTGTTTTAAACTTGCAAAAACATAGAAAAACGCTGTTTTTAACTATTCAAACTGATAAATTCAGGTTTCTTTCGTTCGAAACGGTGGATTTTTGTGAAATCACGATAAACTGCTGTTTTAAACTTGCAAAAACATAGAAAAACGCTGTTTGAACTATTCAAACTGATAAATTCAATGTTTCTTTCGTGTGAAACGGCGATTTATGAGAAATGACGATAAAATTGCTGTTTTAAACTTGCAAAAACATAGAAAAACGCTGTTTTGAACTATTCAAACTGACAAATTCATGTTTCTTTCGTGTGAAACGGCGTTTTATGAGAAATGACGATAAAATTGCTGTTTTAAACTTGCAAAAACATAGAAAAACGCTGTTTTGAACTATTCAAACTGACAAATTCATGTTTCTTTCGTGTGAAACGGCGATTTATGAGAAATGACGATAAAATTGCTGTTTTAAACTTGCAAAAACATAGAAAAACGCTGTTTTCAACTATTCAAACTGACAAATTCATGTTTCTTTCGTGTGAAACGACGATTTATGAGAAATGACGATAAAATGCTGTTTTAAACATGAAAAAACATAGAAAAACGCTGTTTTGAACTATTCAAACTGACAAATTCATGTTTCTTTCGTGTGAAACGGCGATTTATGAGAAATGACGATAAAATTGCTGTTTTAAACTTGCAAAAACATAGAAAAACGCTGTTTTTAACTATTCAAACTGACAAATTCATGTTTCTTTCGTGTGAAACGGCGTTTTATGAGAAATGACGATAAAATTGCTGTTTTAAACTTGCAAAAACATAGAAAAACGCTGTTTTGAACTATTCAAACTGACAAATTCATGTTCTTTCGTGTGAAACGGCGATTTATGAGAAATGACGATAAAATTGCTGTTTTAAACTTGCAAAAACATAGAAAAACGCTGTTTTCAACTATTCAAACTGACAAATTCATGTTTCTTTCGTGTGAAACGGCGATTTATGAGAAATGACGATAAAATTGCTGTTTTAAACTTGCAAAAACATAGAAAACGCTGTTTTGAACTATTCAAACTGATAAATTCATGTTTCTTTCGTGTGAAACGGCGATTTATGAGAAATGACGATAAAATTGCTGTTTTAAACTTGCAAAAACATAGAAAAACGCTGTTTTGAACTATTCAAACTGACAAATTCATGTTTCTTTCGTGTGAAACGGCGATTTATGAGAAATGACGATAAAATTGCTGTTTTAAACTTGCAAAAACATAGAAAAACGCTGTTTTGAACTATTCAAACTGACAAATTCATGTTTCTTTCGTGTGAAACAGCGATTTATGAGAAATGACGATAAAATTGCTGTTTTAAACTTGCAAAAACATAGAAAAACGCTGTTTTTAACTATTCAAACTGATTAATTCATGTTTCTTTCGTGTGAAACGGCGATTTATGAGAAATGACGATAAAATTGCTGTTTTTAAACTTGCAAAAACATAGAAAAACGCTGTTTTTTAACTATTCAAACTGACAAATTCATGTTTCTTTCGTGTGAAACGGCGATTTATGAGAAATGACGATAAAATTGCTGTTTTAAACATGAAAAAACATAGAAAAACGCTGTTTTGAACTATTCAAACTGACAAATTCATGTTTCTTTCGTGTGAAACGGCGATTTATGAGAAATGACGATAAAATTGCTGTTTTAAACTTGCAAAAACATAGAAAAACGCTGTTTTGAACTATTCAAACTGACAAATTCATGTTTCTTTCGTGTGAAACGGCGATTTATGAGAAATGACGATAAAATTGCTGTTTTAAACTTGTAAAAACATAGAAAAACGCTGTTTTTAACTATTCAAACTGATAAATTCATGTTTCTTTCGTGTGAAACGGCGATTTATGAGAAATGACGATAAAATTGCTGTTTTAAACTTGCAAAAACATAGAAAAACGCTGTTTTGAACTATTCAAACTGATAAATTCATGTTTCTTTCGTGTGAAACGGCGATTTATGAGAAATGACGATAAAATTGCTGTTTTAAACTTGCAAAAACATAGAAAAACACTGTTTTTAACTATTCAAACTGATAAATTCATGTTTCTTTCGTGTGAAACGGCGATTTATGAGAAATGACGATAAAATTGCTGTTTTAAACTTGCAAAAACATAGAAAAACGCTGTTTTTAACTATTCAAACTGATAAATTCAGGTTTCTTTCGTTCGAAACGGTGGATTTTTGTGAAATCACGATAAAACTGCTGTTTTAAACTTGCAAAACATAGAAAACGCTGTTTTGAACTATTCAAACTGATAAATTCATGTTTCTTTCGTGGTGAAACGGCGATTTATGAGAAATGACGATAAAATTGCTGTTTTAAACTTGCAAAAACATAGAAAAACGCTGTTTTGAACTATTCAAACTGACAAATTCATGTTTCTTTCGTGTGAAACGGCGTTTTATGAGAAATGACGATAAAATTGCTGTTTTAAACTTGCAAAAACATAGAAAAACGCTGTTTTGAACTATTCAAACTGACAAATTCATGTTTCTTTCGTGTGAAACGGCGATTTATGAGAAATGACGATAAAATTGCTGTTTTAAACTTGCAAAAACATAGAAAAAC
>CAWWDY010002742.1:0-110092 GCA_963942605.1 Poecilus cupreus | reverse complement strand
TTAAAACAGCAATTTTATCGTCATTTCTCATAAATCGCCGTTTCGCACGAAAGAAACACGAATTTGTCAGTTTGAATAGTTCAAAACAGCGTTCCTCTAAGTTTTTGCAAGTATAAAACAGCAATTTTATCGTCTTTTCTCATAAATCGCCGTTTCGCACGAAAAAAACATGAATTTGTCAGTTTGAATAGTTCAAAACAGCGTTTTTCTATGTTTTTGCAAGTTTAAAACAGCAATTTTATCGTCATTTCTCATAAATCACCGTTTCGCACGATAGAAACACGAATTTGTCAGTTTGAATAGTTCAAAACAGAGTTTTACTATGTTTTTGCAATTTAAAACAGCAATTTTATCGTCATTTCTCATAAATCGCCGTTTCGCACGGAAGAAACATGAATTTGTCAGTTTGAATAGTTGAAAACAGCGTTTTTCTATGTTTTTGCAAGTTTAAAACAGCAATTTTATCGTCATTTCTCATAAATCGCAGTTTCGCACGGAAGAAACATGAATTTGTCAGTTTGAATAGTTGAAAACAGCGTTTTTCAATGTTTTTGCAAGTTTAAAACAGCAATTTTATTGTGATTTCACAAAAATCCACCGTTTCGAAAGTAAGAAACATGAATTTATCAGTTTGAATAGTTGAAAACAGCGTTTTATATGTTTTTGCAAGTTTAAAACAGCAATTTTATCGTCATTTCTCATAAATCGCAGTTTCGCACGAAAGAAACACGAATTTGTCAGTTTGAATAGTTCAAAACAGCGTTTTACTATGTTTTTGCAAGTTTAAAACAGCAATTTTATCGTCATTTCTCATAAATCGCCGTTTCGCACGTAAGAAGCATGAATTTGTCAGTTTGAATAGTTCAAAACAGCGTTTTTCTATGTTTTTGCAAGTTTAAAACAGCAATTTTATCGTCATTTCTCATAAATCGCCGTTTCGCACGAAAGAAACATGAATTTATCAGTTTGAATAGTTGAAAACAGCGTTTTCCTATGTTTTTGCAAGTTTAAAACAGCAATTTTATCGTCATTTCTCATAAATCGCCGTTTCGCACGAAAGAAACATGAATTTGTCAGTTTGAATAGTACAAAACAGCGTTTTTCTATGTGTTTGCAAGTTTAAAACAGCAATATTATCGTCATTTCTCATAAATCGCCGTTTCACACGAAAGAAACATTAATTTGTCAGTTTGAATAGTTCAAAACAGCGTTTTTCTATGTTTTTGCAAGTTTGAAACAGCAATTTTATCGTCATTTCTCATAAATCGCCGTTTCGCACGGAAGAAACATGAATTTGTCAGTTTGAATAGTTGAAAACAGCGTTTTTCAATGTTTTTGCAAGTTTAAAACAGCAATTTTATCGTGATTTCACAAAAATCCCCCGTTTCGAACGTAAGAAGCATGAATTTATCAGTTTGAATAGTTGAAAACAGCGTTTTTCTATGTTTTTGCAAGTTTAAAACAGCAATTTTATCGTCATTTCTCATAAATCGCCGTTTCGCATGAAAGAAACATGAATTTGTCAGTTTGAAAAGTTCAAAACAGCGTTTTTCTACGTTTTTGCAAGTTTTAAACAGCAATTTTATCGTCATTTCTCATAAATCGCCGTTCCGCACGAAAGAAACATGAATTTGTCAGTTTGAATAGTTCAAAACAGCGTTTTCTACGTTTTGCAAGTTTAAAACAGCAATTTTATCGTCATTTCTCATAAATCGCAGTTTCGCACGGAAGAAACATGAATTTGTCAGTTTGAATAGTTGAAAACAGCGTTTTTCAATGTTTTTGCAAGTTTAAAACAGCAATTTTATCGTGATTTCACAAAAATCCACCGTTTCGCACGAAAGAAACATGAATTTGTCAGTTTGAAAAGTTCAAAACAGCGTTTCTCTAAGTTTTTGCAAGTTTAAAACAGCAATTTTATCGTCTTTTCTCATAAATCGCCGTTTCGCACGAAAAATACATGAATTTGTCAGTTTGAATAGTTCAAAACAGCGTTTTTCTATGTTTTTGCAAGTTTAAAACAGCAATTTTATCGTCATTTCTCATAAATCACCGTTTCGCACGAAAGAAACACGAATTTGTCAGTTTGAATAGTTCAAAACAGAGTTTTTCTATGTTTTTGCAATTTAAAACAGCAATTTTATCGTCATTTCTCATAAATCGCCGTTTCGCACGGAAGAAACATGAATTTGTCAGTTTGAATAGTTGAAAACAGCGTTTTTCTATGTTTTTGCAAGTTTAAAATAGCAATTTTATCGTCATTTCTCATAAATCGCAGTTTCGCACGGAAGAAACATGAATTTGTCAGTTTGAATAGTTGAAAACAGCGTTTTTCAATGTTTTTGCAAGTTTAAAACAGCAATTTTATTGTGATTTCACAAAAATCCACCGTTTCGAACGTAAGAAACATGAATTTATCAGTTTGAATAGTTGAAAACAGCGTTTTCTATGTTTTTGCAAGTTTAAAACAGCAATTTTATCGTCATTTCTCATAAATCGCCGTTTCGCACGAAAGAAACACGAATTTGTCAGTTTGAATAGTTCAAAACAGCGTTCCTCTAAGTTTTTGCAAGTATAAAACAGCAATTTTATCGTCTTTTCTCATAAATCGCCGTTTCGCACGAAAAAAACATGAATTTGTCAGTTTGAATAGTTCAAAACAGCGTTTTTCTATGTTTTTGCAAGTTTAAAACAGCAATTTTATCGTCATTTCTCATAAATCACCGTTTCGCACGATAGAAACACGAATTTGTCAGTTTGAATAGTTCAAAACAGAGTTTTTCTATGTTTTTGCAATTTAAAACAGCAATTTTATCGTCATTTCTCATAAATCGCCGTTTCGCACGGAAGAAACATGAATTTGTCAGTTTGAATAGTTCAAAACAGCGTTTTTCTATGTTTTTGCAAGTTTAAAACAGCAATTTTATCGTCATTTCTCATAAATCGCCGTTTCGCACGAAAGAAACATGAATTTATCAGTTTGAATAGTTGAAAACAGCGTTTTCCTATGTTTTTGCAAGTTTAAAACAGCAATTTTATCGTCATTTCTCATAAATCGCCGTTTCGCACGAAAGAAACATGAATTTGTCAGTTTGAATAGTACAAAACAGCGTTTTTCTATGTGTTTGCAAGTTTAAAACAGCAATTTTATCGTCATTTCTCATAAATCGCCGTTTCACACGAAAGAAACATGAATTTGTCAGTTTGAATAGTTCAAAACAGCGTTTTTCTATGTTTTTGCAAGTTTGAAACAGCAATTTTATCGTCATTTCTCATAAATCGCCGTTTCGCACGGAAGAAACATGAATTTGTCAGTTTGAATAGTTCAAAACAGCGTTTTTCAATGTTTTTGCAAGTTTAAAACAGCAATTTTATCGTGATTTCACAAAAATCCCCCGTTTCGAACGTAAGAAGCATGAATTTATCAGTTTGAATAGTTGAAAACAGCGTTTTTCTATGTTTTTGCAAGTTTAAAACAGCAATTTTATCGTCATTTCTCATAAATCGCCGTTTCGCATGAAAGAAACATGAATTTGTCAGTTTGAAAAGTTCAAAACAGCGTTTTTCTACGTTTTTGCAAGTTTTAAACAGCAATTTTATCGTCATTTCTCATAAATCGCCGTTTCGCACGAAAGAAACATGAATTTGTCAGTTTGAATAGTTCGAAACAGCGTTTTTCTATGTTTTTGCAAGTTTAAAACAGCAATTTTATCGTCATTTCTCATAAATCGCCGTTTCACACGAAAGAAACATGAATTTGTCAGTTTGAATAGATGAAAACAGCGTTTTTCTAAGTTTTTGCAAGTTTAAAACTGCAATTTTATCGTCATTTTCATAAATCGCTGTTTCGCACGGAAGAAACATGAATTTGTCAGTCTGAATAGTTGAAAACAGCGTTTTTCAATGTTTTTGCAAGTTTAAAACAGCAATTTTATCGTGATTTCACAAAAATCCACCGTTTCGAACGTAAGAAACATGAATTTATAAGTTTGAATAGTTGAAAACAGCGTTTTTCTATGTTTTTGCAAGTTTAAAACAGCAATTTTATCGTCATTTCTCATAAATCGCCGTTTCGCACAAAAGAAACATGAATTTGTCAGTTTGAATAGTACAAAACAGCGTATTTCTATGTTTTTGCAAGTTTAAAACAGCAATTTTATCGTCATTTCTCATAAATCGCCGTTTCACACGAAAGAAACATGAATTTGTCAGTTTGAATAGTTGAAAACAGCGTTTTTCTAAGTTTTTTCAAAGTTTAAAACTGCAATTTTATCGTCATTTTCATAAATCGCTGTTTCGCACGGAAGAAACATGAATTTGTCAGTCTGAATAGTTGAAAACAGCGTTTTTCAATGTTTTTGCAAGTTTAAAACAGCAATTTTATCGTGATTTCACAAAAATCCACCGTTTCGAACGTAAGAAACATGAATTTATAAGTTTGAATAGTTGAAAACAGCGTTTTTCTATGTTTTTGCAAGTTTAAAACAGCAATTTTATCGTCATTTCTCATAAATCGCCGTTTCGCACGAAAGAAACATGAATTTGTCAGTTTGAATAGTTCAAAACAGCGTATTTCTATGTTTTTGCAAGTTTAAATCAGCAATTTTATCGTCATTTCTCATAAATCGCCGTTTCGCACGAAAGAAACATGAATTTGTCAGTTTGAATAGTTCAAAACAGCGTTTTTCTATGTTTTTGCAAGTTTAAAACAGCAGTTTTATCGTCATTTCTCATAAATCGCCGTTTCGCACGGAAGAAACATGAATTTGTCAGTTTGAATAGTTCAAAACAGCGTTTTTCTAAGTTTTTGCAAGTTTAAAACAGCAATTTTATTGTCATTTCTCATAAATCGCCGTTTCACACGAAAGAAACATGAATTTGTCAGTTTGAATAGTTCAAAACAGCGTTTTTCTATGTTTTTGCAAGTTTAAAACAGCAATTTTATCGTGATTTCACAAAAATCCCCCGTTTCGAACGTAAGAAGCATGAATTTATCAGTTTGAATAGTTGAAAACAGCGTTTTTCTATGTTTTTGCAAGTTTAAAACAGCAATTTTATCGTCATTTCTCATAAATCGCCGTTTCGCATGAAAGAAACATGAATTTGTCAGTTTGAAAAGTTCAAAACAGCGTTTTTCTACGTTTTTGCAAGTTTAAAACAGCAATTTTATCGTCATTTCTCATAAATCGCCGTTTCGCACGAAAGAAACATGAATTTGTCAGTTTGAATAGTTCGAAACAGCGTTTTTCTATGTTTTTGCAAGTTTAAAACAGCAATTTTATCGTCATTTCTCATAAATCGCCGTTTCACACGAAAGAAACATGAATTTGTCAGTTTGAATAGTTGAAAACAGCGTTTTTCTAAGTTTTTGCAAGTTTAAAACTGCAATTTTATCGTCATTTTCATAAATCGCTGTTTCGCACGGAAGAAACATGAATTTGTCAGTCTGAATAGTTGAAAACAGCGTTTTTCAATGTTTTTGCAGGTTTAAAACAGCAATTTTATCGTGATTTCACAAAAATCCACCGTTTCGAACGTAAGAAACATGAATTTATAAGTTTGAATAGTTGAAAACAGCGTTTTTCTATGTTTTTGCAAGTTTAAAACAGCAATTTTATCGTCATTTCTCATAAATCGCCGTTTCGCACAAAAGAAACATGAATTTGTCAGTTTGAATAGTACAAAACAGCGTATTTCTATGTTTTTGCAAGTTTAAAACAGCAATTTTATCGTCATTTCTCATAAATCGCCGTTTCACACGAAAGAAACATGAATTTGTCAGTTTGAATAGTTGAAAACAGCGTTTTTCTAAGTTTTTTCAAAGTTTAAAACTGCAATTTTATCGTCATTTTCATAAATCGCTGTTTCGCACGGAAGAAACATGAATTTGTCAGTCTGAATAGTTGAAAACAGCGTTTTTCAATGTTTTTGCAAGTTTAAAACAGCAATTTTATCTTGATTTCACAAAAATCCACCGTTTCGAACGTAAGAAACATGAATTTATAAGTTTGAATAGTTGAAAACAGCGTTTTTCTATGTTTTTGCAAGTTTAAAACAGCAATTTTATCGTCATTTCTCATAAATCGCCGTTTCGCACGAAAGAAACATGAATTTGTCAGTTTGAATAGTTCAAAACAGCGTATTTCTATGTTTTTGCAAGTTTAAATCAGCAATTTTATCGTCTTTTCTCATAAATCGCCGTTTCGCACGAAAGAAACATGAATTTGTCAGTTTGAATAGTTCAAAACAGCGTTTTTCTATGTTTTTGCAAGTTTAAAACAGCAGTTTTATCGTCATTTCTCATAAATCGCCGTTTCGCACGGAAGAAACATGAATTTGTCAGTTTGAATAGTTGAAAACAGCGTTTTTCTATGTTTTTGCAAGTTTAAAACAGCAATTTTATCGTCATTTCTCATAAATCGCAGTTTCGCACGGAAGAAACATGAATTTGTCAGTTTGAATAGTTGAAAACAGCGTTTTTCAATGTTTTTGCAAGTTTAAAACAGCAATTTTATTGTGATTTCACAAAAATCCACCGTTTCGAACGTAAGAAACATGAATTTATCAGTTTGAATAGTTGAAAACAGCGTTTTCTATGTTTTTGCAAGTTTAAAACAGCAATTTTATCGTCATTTCTCATAAATCGCCGTTTCGCACGAAAGAAACACGAATTTGTCAGTTTGAATAGTTCAAAACAGCGTTTTTCTATGTTTTTGCAAGTTTCAAACAGCAATTTTATCGTAATTTCTCATAAATCGCCGTTTCGCACGATAGAAACATGAATTTGTCAGTTTGAATAGTTCAAAACAGCGTTTTTCTATGTTTTTGCAAGTTTAAAACAGCAATTTTATCGTCATTTTTCATAAATCGCCGCTTCGCACAAAAGAAACATGAATTTGTCAGTTTGAATAGTTCAAAACAGCGTTTTTCTATGTTTTTGCAAGTTTAAAACAGCAATTTTATCGCCATTTCTCATAAATCGCCGTTTCGCACGAAAGAAACATAAATTTATCAGTTTGAATAGTTGAAAACAGCGTTTTTCAATGTTTTTGCAAGTTTAAAACAGCAATTTTATCGTGATTTCACAAAAATCCACCGTTTCGAAAGTAAGAAACATGAATTTATCAGTTTGAATAGTTGAAAACAGCGTTTTTCTATGTTTTTGCAAGTTTAAAACAGCTATTTTATCGTCATTTCTCATAAATCGCCGTTTCGCACGAAAGAAACATGAATTTGTCAGTTTGAATAGTTCAAAACAGCGTATTTCTATGTTTTTGCAAGTTTAAATCAGCAATTTTATCGTCTTTTCTCATAAATCGCCGTTTCGCACGAAAGAAACATGAATTTGTCAGTTTGAATAGTTCTAAACAGCGTTTTTCTATGATTTTGCAAGTTTAAAACAGCAGTTTTATCGTCATTTCTCATAAATCGCCGTTTCGCACGGAAGAAACATGAATTTGTCAGTTTGAATAGTTGAAAACAGCGTTTTTCTATGTTTTTGCAAGTTTAAAACAGCAATTTTATCGTCATTTCTCATAAATCGCAGTTTCGCACGGAAGAAACATGAATTTGTCAGTTTGAATAGTTGAAAACAGCGTTTTTCAATGTTTTTGCAAGTTTAAAACAGCAATTTTATTGTGATTTCACAAAAATCCACCGTTTCGAACGTAAGAAACATGAATTTATCAGTTTGAATAGTTGAAAACAGCGTTTTCTATGTTTTTGCAAGTTTAAAACAGCAATTTTATCGTCATTTCTCATAAATCGCCGTTTCGCACGAAAGAAACACGAATTTGTCAGTTTGAATAGTTCAAAACAGCGTTTTTCTATGTTTTTGCAAGTTTAAAACAGCAATTTTATCGTCATTTCTCATAAATCGCCGTTTCGCACGATAGAAACATGAATTTGTCAGTTTGAATAGTTCAAAACAGCGTTTTTCTATGTTTTTGCAAGTTTAAAACAGCAATTTTATCGTCATTTTTCATAAATCGCCGCTTCGCACAAAAGAAACATGAATTTGTCAGTTTGAATAGTTCAAAACAGCGTTTTTCTATGTTTTTGCAAGTTTAAAACAGCAATTTTATCGCCATTTCTCATAAATCGCCGTTTCGCTCGAAAGAAACATAAATTTATCAGTTTGAATAGTTGAAAACAGCGTTTTTCAATGTTTTTGCAAGTTTAAAACAGCAATTTTATCGTGATTTCACAAAAATCCACCGTTTCGAACGTAAGAAACATGAATTTATCAGTTTGAATAGTTGAAAACACCGTTTTTCTATGTTTTTGCAAGTTTAAAACAGCAATTTTATCGTCATTTCTCATAAATCGCCGTTTCGCACAAAAGATACATGAATTTGTTAGTTTGAATTGTTGAAAACAGCGTTTTTCTATGTTTTTGCAAGTTTAAAACAGCAATTTTATCGTCATTTTTCATAAATCGCCGCTTCGCACAAAAGAAACATGAATTTGTCAGTTTGAATAGTTCAAAACAGCGTTTTTCTATGTTTTTGCAAGTTTAAAACAGCAATTTTATCGTCATTTCTCATAAATCGCCGTTTCGCACGAAAGAAACATGAATTTGTCAGTTTGAATAGTTCAAAACAGCGTATTTCTATGTTTTTGCAAGTTTAAATCAGCAATTTTATCGTCTTTTCTCATAAATCGCCGTTTCGCACGAAAGAAACATGAATTTGTCAGTTTGAATAGTTCAAAACAGCGTTTTTCTATGTTTTTGCAAGTTTAAAACAGCAGTTTTATCGTCATTTCTCATAAATCGCCGTTTCGCACGGAAGAAACATGAATTTGTCAGTTTGAATAGTTCAAAACAGCGTTTTTCTAAGTTTTTGCAAGTTTAAAACAGCAATTTTATTGTCATTTCTCATAAATCGCCGTTTCACACGAAAGAAACATGAATTTGTCAGTTTGAATAGTTCAAAACAGCGTTTTTCTATGTTTTTGCAAGTTTAAAACAGCAATTTTATCGTGAATTCACAAAAATCCCCCGTTTCGAACGTAAGAAGCATGAATTTATCAGTTTGAATAGTTGAAAACAGCGTTTGTCTATGTTTTTGCAAGTTTAAAACAGCAATTTTATCGTCATTTCTCATAAATCGCCGTTTCGCATGAAAGAAACATGAATTTGTCAGTTTGAAAAGTTCAAAACAGCGTTTTTCTACGTTTTTGCAAGTTTAAAACAGCAATTTTATCGTCATTTCTCATAAATCGCCGTTTCGCACGAAAGAAACATGAATTTGTCAGTTTGAATAGTTCGAAACAGCGTTTTTCTATGTTTTTGCAAGTTTAAAACAGCAATTTTATCGTCATTTCTCATAAATCGCCGTTTCACACGAAAGAAACATGAATTTGTCAGTTTGAATAGTTGAAAACAGCGTTTTTCTAAGTTTTTGCAAGTTTAAAACTGCAATTTTATCGTCATTTTCATAAATCGCTGTTTCGCACGGAAGAAACATGAATTTGTCAGTCTGAATAGTTGAAAACAGCGTTTTTCAATGTTTTTGCAAGTTTAAAACAGCAATTTTATCGTGATTTCACAAAAATCCACCGTTTCGAACGTAAGAAACATGAATTTATAAGTTTGAATAGTTGAAAACAGCGTTTTTCAATGTTTTTGCAAGTTTAAAACAGCAATTTTATCTTGATTTCACAAAAATCCACCGTTTCGAACGTAAGAAACATGAATTTATAAGTTTGAATAGTTGAAAACAGCGTTTTTCTATGTTTTTGCAAGTTTAAAACAGCAATTTTATCGTCATTTCTCATAAATCGCCGTTTCGCACGAAAGAAACATGAATTTGTCAGTTTGAATAGTTCAAAACAGCGTATTTCTATGTTTTTGCAAGTTTAAATCAGCAATTTTATCGTCTTTTCTCATAAATCGCCGTTTCGCACGAAAGAAACATGAATTTGTCAGTTTGAATAGTTCAAAACAGCGTTTTTCTATGTTTTTGCAAGTTTAAAACAGCAGTTTTATCGTCATTTCTCATAAATCGCCGTTTCGCACGGAAGAAACATGAATTTGTCAGTTTGAATAGTTGAAAACAGCGTTTTTCTATGTTTTTGCAAGTTTAAAACAGCAATTTTATCGTCATTTCTCATAAATCGCAGTTTCGCACGGAAGAAACATGAATTTGTCAGTTTGAATAGTTGAAAACAGCGTTTTTCAATGTTTTTGCAAGTTTAAAACAGCAATTTTATTGTGATTTCACAAAAATCCACCGTTTCGAACGTAAGAAACATGAATTTATCAGTTTGAATAGTTGAAAACAGCGTTTTCTATGTTTTTGCAAGTTTAAAACAGCAATTTTATCGTCATTTCTCATAAATCGCCGTTTCGCACTAAAGAAACACGAATTTGTCAGTTTGAATAGTTCAAAACAGCGTTTTTCTATGTTTTTGCAAGTTTAAAACAGCAATTTTATCGTCATTTCTCATAAATCGCCGTTTCGCACGATAGAAACATGAATTTGTCAGTTTGAATAGTTCAAAACAGCGTTTTTCTATGTTTTTGGAAGTTTAAAACAGCAATTTTATCGTCATTTTTCATAAATCGCCGCTTCGCACAAAAGAAACATGAATTTGTCAGTTTGAATAGTTCAAAACAGCGTTTTTCTATGTTTTTGCAAGTTTAAAACAGCAATTTTATCGCCATTTCTCATAAATCGCCGTTTCGCACGAAAGAAACATAAATTTATCAGTTTGAATAGTTGAAAACAGCGTTTTTCAATGTTTTTGCAAGTTTAAAACAGCAATTTTATCGTGATTTCACAAAAATCCACCGTTTCGAACGTAAGAAACATGAATTTATCAGTTTGAATAGTTGAAAACACCGTTTTTCTATGTTTTTGCAAGTTTAAAACAGCATTTTTATCGTCATTTCTCATAAATCGCCGTTTCGCACAAAAGATACATGAATTTGTTAGTTTGAATTGTTGAAAACAGCGTTTTTATATGTTTTTGCAAGTTTAAAACAGCAATTTTATCGTCATTTCTCATAAATCGCCGTTTCGCACGAAAGAAACTTGAATTTGTCAGTTTGAATAGTTCAAAATAGCGTTTTTCTATGTTTTTGCAAGTTTAAAACAGCAATTTTATCGTCATTTCTCATAAATCGCCGTTTCGCACGAAAGAAACATGAATTTATCAGTTTGAATAGTTGAAAACAGCGTTTTTCTATGTTTTTGCAAGTTTTAAACAGCAATTTTATCGTCATTTCTCATAAATCGCCGTTTTACACAAAAGAAACATGAATTTGTCAGTATGAATAGTTCAAAACAGCGTTTTTCTATGTTTTTGCAAGTTTAAAACAGCAATTTTTTCGTCATTTCTCATAAATCGCCGTTTTGCACGAAAGAAACATGAATTTATCAGTTTGAATAGTTGAAAACAGCGTTTTTCTATATTTTTGCAAGTTTAAAACAGCAATTTTATCGTCATTTCTCATAAATCGCCGTTTCGCACGAAACAAACATGAATTTGTCAGTATGAATAGTTAAAAACAGCGTTTTTCTATGTTTTTGCAAGTTTAAAACAGTAATTTTATCGTCATTTCTCATAAATCGCCGTTTCGCACAAAAGAAACATGAATTTGTCAGTTTCAATAGTTCAAAACAGCGTTTTTCTACGTTTTTGCAAGTTTAAAAGAGCAATTTTATCGTCATTTCTCATAAATCGCCGTTTCGCACGAAAAAAACATGAATTTGTCAGTTTGAATAGTTCAAAACAGCGTTTTTCTATGTTTTTGCAAGTTTAAAACAGCAATTTTATCGTCATTTCTCATAAATCGCCGTTTCACACGAAAGAAACATGAATTTGTCAGTTTGAATAGTTCAAAACAGCGTTTTTCTATGTTTTTGCAAGTTTAAAACAGCAATTTTATCGTCATTTCTCATAAATCGCCGTTTCGCACGAAAGAAACATGAATTTGTCAGTTTGAATAGTTGAAAACAACGTTTTTCTATGTTTTTGCAAGTTTAAAACAGCAATTTTATCGTCATTTCTCATAAATCGCCGTTTCGCACAAAGGAAACATGAATTTGTCAGTTTGAATAGTTCAAAACAGCGTTTCTCTATGTTTTTGCAAGTTTAAAACAGCAATATAATCGTCATTTCTCATAAATCGCCGTTTCGCACGAAAGAAACATGTATTTATCAGTTTGAATAGTTGAAAACAGCGTTTTTCTATGTTTTTGTAAGTTTTAAACAGCAATTTTATCGTCATTTCTCATAAATCGCCGTTTCGCACGAAAGAAACATGAATTTGTCAGTTTGAATAGTTCAAAACAGCGTTTTTCTATGTTTTTGCAAGTTTAAAACAGCAATTTTTTCGTCATTTCTCATAAATCGCCGTTTCGCACAAAAGAAACATAAATTTATCAGTTTGAATATTTGAAAACAGCGTTTTTCTATATTTTTGCAAGTTTAAAACAGCAATTTTATCGTCATTTCTCATAAATCGCAGTTTCGCACGAAAGAAACATGAATTTGTCAGTATGAATAGTTCAAAACAGCGTTTTTCTATGTTTTTGCAAGTTTAAAACAGCAATTTTATTGTCATTTCTCATAAATCGCCGTTTCGCACGAAAGAAACCTGAATTTATCAGTTTGAATAGTTAAAAACAGCGTTTTTCTATGTTTTTGCAAGTTTAAAACAGCAATTTTATCGTCATTTCTCATAAATCGCCGTTTCGCACGAAAGAAACATGAATTTGTCAGTTTCAATAGTTCAAAACAGCGTTTTTCTACGTTTTTGCAAGTTTAAAAGAGCAATTTTATCGTCATTTTTCATAAATCGCCGTTTCGCACGAAAGAAACATGAATTTGTCAGTTTGAATAGTTCAAAACAGCGTTTTTCTATGTTTTTGCAAGTTTAAAACTGCAATTTTATCGTCATTTCTCATAAATCGCCGTTTCACACGAAAGAAACATGAATTTGTCAGTTTGAATAGTTCAAAACAGCGTTTTTCTATGTTTTTGCAAGTTTAAAACAGCAATTTTATCGTCATTTCTAATAAATCACCGTTTCGCACGAAAGAAACATGAATTTATCAGTTTGAATAGTTCAAAACAGCGTTTTTCTATGTTTTTACAAGTTTAAAACAGCAATTTTATCGTCATTTTTCATAAATCGCCGTTTCGCACGAAAGAAACATGAATTTATCAGTTTGAATAGTTGAAACCAGCGTTTTTCTATGTTTTTGCAAGTTTAAAACAGCATTTTAAATACGTCAGTTTAGATTGTTAAAAACAGCGTTTTCTTGGTTTTGCTAGTTTAAAACAGCAGTTTTATCGTGATTTCACAAAAATCCACCGTTTCGAACGAAAGAAACATGAATTTATCAGTTTGAATAGTTAAAAACAGCGTTTTCTATGTTCTTGCAAGTTTAAAACAGCATTTTAAATACGTCAGTCTAGATTGTTGAAAACAGCGTATTTTGCTAGTTTAAAAGAGCAGTTTTATCGTGATTTCACAAAAATCCACCGTTTCGAAGGAAAGAAACATGAATTTATCTGTTTGAATAGTTGAAAACAGCGTTTTTCTATGTTTTTGCAAGTTTAAAACAGCAATTTTATCGTCATTTCTCTTAAATTGCCGTTTCTCACGAAAGAAACATGAATTTATTTGTTTGAATAGTTGAAAACAGCGTTTTATCGTGATTTCACAAAAATCCGCAGTTTCCATCAAAAGAAATTCATCAGTTTGATTAGTTGAAAACAGCGTTTTTTATGTTTTTACAAGTTTAAAATAGCAATTTGAATCTCATAATTCGCCGTTTCGCACGAGAGAAACATTTCACCCAATCCAAACACTACAAACACCAAACCTAAGACCCCGAACCCCAATCCCCAAACTCAAACCACAACCCTCAACCCCAAACCTCAAACCTCGAACCCCAAACCTCAAACTTCGAACCCCAAATCCCTAACCTCAAACCCCAAACCTCAACCCCAAACCTCAACCCCAAACCCCAAAACTCGAACACCCAACCCCAAACCTCAAACCCCAAACCTCAACCCCAAACATCAAACCTCGAACCCCAAACCACAAAACTGAATTTGTCAGTTTAGATAGTTCAAAACAGCGTTTTCTATGTTTTTGCAAGTTTAAAACAGCATTTTAAATACGTCAGTTTAGATTGTTGAAAACAGCGTTTTCTTGGTTTTGCTAGTTTAAAACAGCAATTTTATCGTGATTTCACAAAAATCCACCGTTTCGAACGTAAGAAACATGAATTTATCAGTTTGAATAGTTGAAAACACCGTTTTTCTATGTTTTTGCAAGTTTAAAACAGCAATTTTATCGTCATTTCTCATAAATCGCCGTTTCGCACAAAAGATACATGAATTTGTTAGTTTGAATTGTTGAAAACAGCGTTTTTCTATGTTTTTGCAAGTTTAAAACAGCAATTTTATCGTCATTTTTCATAAATCGCCGCTTCGCACAAAAGAAACATGAATTTGTCAGTTTGAATAGTTCAAAACAGCGTTTTTCTATGTTTTTGCAAGTTTAAAACAGCAATTTTATCGTCATTTCTCATAAATCGCCGTTTCGCACGAAAGAAACATGAATTTGTCAGTTTGAATAGTTCAAAACAGCGTATTTCTATGTTTTTGCAAGTTTAAATCAGCAATTTTATCGTCTTTTCTCATAAATCGCCGTTTCGCACGAAAGAAACATGAATTTGTCAGTTTGAATAGTTCAAAACAGCGTTTTTCTATGTTTTTGCAAGTTTAAAACAGCAGTTTTATCGTCATTTCTCATAAATCGCCGTTTCGCACGGAAGAAACATGAATTTGTCAGTTTGAATAGTTCAAAACAGCGTTTTTCTAAGTTTTTGCAAGTTTAAAACAGCAATTTTATTGTCATTTCTCATAAATCGCCGTTTCACACGAAAGAAACATGAATTTGTCAGTTTGAATAGTTCAAAACAGCGTTTTTCTATGTTTTTGCAAGTTTAAAACAGCAATTTTATCGTGAATTCACAAAAATCCCCCGTTTCGAACGTAAGAAGCATGAATTTATCAGTTTGAATAGTTGAAAACAGCGTTTTTCTATGTTTTTGCAAGTTTAAAACAGCAATTTTATCGTCATTTCTCATAAATCGCCGTTTCGCATGAAAGAAACATGAATTTGTCAGTTTGAAAAGTTCAAAACAGCGTTTTTCTACGTTTTTGCAAGTTTAAAACAGCAATTTTATCGTCATTTCTCATAAATCGCCGTTTCGCACGAAAGAAACATGAATTTGTCAGTTTGAATAGTTCGAAACAGCGTTTTTCTATGTTTTTGCAAGTTTAAAACAGCAATTTTATCGTCATTTCTCATAAATCGCCGTTTCACACGAAAGAAACATGAATTTGTCAGTTTGAATAGTTGAAAACAGCGTTTTTCTAAGTTTTTGCAAGTTTAAAACTGCAATTTTATCGTCATTTTCATAAATCGCTGTTTCGCACGGAAGAAACATGAATTTGTCAGTCTGAATAGTTGAAAACAGCGTTTTTCAATGTTTTTGCAAGTTTAAAACAGCAATTTTATCGTGATTTCACAAAAATCCACCGTTTCGAACGTAAGAAACATGAATTTATAAGTTTGAATAGTTGAAAACAGCGTTTTTCAATGTTTTTGCAAGTTTAAAACAGCAATTTTATCTTGATTTCACAAAAATCCACCGTTTCGAACGTAAGAAACATGAATTTATAAGTTTGAATAGTTGAAAACAGCGTTTTTCTATGTTTTTGCAAGTTTAAAACAGCAATTTTATCGTCATTTCTCATAAATCGCCGTTTCGCACGAAAGAAACATGAATTTGTCAGTTTGAATAGTTCAAAACAGCGTATTTCTATGTTTTTGCAAGTTTAAATCAGCAATTTTATCGTCTTTTCTCATAAATCGCCGTTTCGCACGAAAGAAACATGAATTTGTCAGTTTGAATAGTTCAAAACAGCGTTTTTCTATGTTTTTGCAAGTTTAAAACAGCAGTTTTATCGTCATTTCTCATAAATCGCCGTTTCGCACGGAAGAAACATGAATTTGTCAGTTTGAATAGTTGAAAACAGCGTTTTTCTATGTTTTTGCAAGTTTAAAACAGCAATTTTATCGTCATTTCTCATAAATCGCAGTTTCGCACGGAAGAAACATGAATTTGTCAGTTTGAATAGTTGAAAACAGCGTTTTTCAATGTTTTTGCAAGTTTAAAACAGCAATTTTATTGTGATTTCACAAAAATCCACCGTTTCGAACGTAAGAAACATGAATTTATCAGTTTGAATAGTTGAAAACAGCGTTTTCTATGTTTTTGCAAGTTTAAAACAGCAATTTTATCGTCATTTCTCATAAATCGCCGTTTCGCACGAAAGAAACACGAATTTGTCAGTTTGAATAGTTCAAAACAGCGTTTTTCTATGTTTTTGCAAGTTTAAAACAGCAATTTTATCGTCATTTCTCATAAATCGCCGTTTCGCACGATAGAAACATGAATTTGTCAGTTTGAATAGTTCAAAACAGCGTTTTTCTATGTTTTTGGAAGTTTAAAACAGCAATTTTATCGTCATTTTTCATAAATCGCCGCTTCGCACAAAAGAAACATGAATTTGTCAGTTTGAATAGTTCAAAACAGCGTTTTTCTATGTTTTTGCAAGTTTAAAACAGCAATTTTATCGCCATTTCTCATAAATCGCCGTTTCGCACGAAAGAAACATAAATTTATCAGTTTGAATAGTTGAAAACAGCGTTTTTCAATGTTTTTGCAAGTTTAAAACAGCAATTTTATCGTGATTTCACAAAAATCCACCGTTTCGAACGTAAGAAACATGAATTTATCAGTTTGAATAGTTGAAAACACCGTTTTTCTATGTTTTTGCAAGTTTAAAACAGCAATTTTATCGTCATTTCTCATAAATCGCCGTTTCGCACAAAAGATACATGAATTTGTTAGTTTGAATTGTTGAAAACAGCGTTTTTCTATGTTTTTGCAAGTTTAAAACAGCAATTTTATCGTCATTTCTCATAAATCGCCGTTTCGCACGAAAGAAACTTGAATTTGTCAGTTTGAATAGTTCAAAATAGCGTTTTTCTATGTTTTTGCAAGTTTAAAACAGCAATTTTATCGTCATTTCTCATAAATCGCCGTTTCGCACGAAAGAAACATGAATTTATCAGTTTGAATAGTTGAAAACAGCGTTTTTCTATGTTTTTGCAAGTTTTAAACAGCAATTTTATCGTCATTTCTCATAAATCGCCGTTTTACACAAAAGAAACATGAATTTGTCAGTATGAATAGTTCAAAACAGCGTTTTTCTATGTTTTTGCAAGTTTAAAACAGCAATTTTTTCGTCATTTCTCATAAATCGCCGTTTTGCACGAAAGAAACATGAATTTATCAGTTTGAATAGTTGAAAACAGCGTTTTTCTATATTTTTGCAAGTTTAAAACAGCAATTTTATCGTCATTTCTCATAAATCGCCGTTTCGCACGAAACAAACATGAATTTGTCAGTATGAATAGTTAAAAACAGCGTTTTTCTATGTTTTTGCAAGTTTAAAACAGTAATTTTATCGTCATTTCTCATAAATCGCCGTTTCGCACAAAAGAAACATGAATTTGTCAGTTTCAATAGTTCAAAACAGCGTTTTTCTACGTTTTTGCAAGTTTAAAAGAGCAATTTTATCGTCATTTTTCATAAATCGCCGTTTCGCACGAAAAAAACATGAATTTGTCAGTTTGAATAGTTCAAAACAGCGTTTTTCTATGTTTTTGCAAGTTTAAAACAGCAATTTTATCGTCATTTCTCATAAATCGCCGTTTCACACGAAAGAAACATGAATTTGTCAGTTTGAATAGTTCAAAACAGCGTTTTTCTATGTTTTTGCAAGTTTAAAACAGCAATTTTATCGTCATTTCTCATAAATCGCCGTTTCGCACGAAAGAAACATGAATTTGTCAGTTTGAATAGTTGAAAACAACGTTTTTCTATGTTTTTGCAAGTTTAAAACAGCAATTTTATCGTCATTTCTCATAAATCGCCGTTTCGCACAAAGGAAACATGAATTTGTCAGTTTGAATAGTTCAAAACAGCGTTTCTCTATGTTTTTGCAAGTTTAAAACAGCAATTTTATCGTCATTTCTCATAAATCGCCGTTTCGCACGAAAGAAACATGTATTTATCAGTTTGAATAGTTGAAAACAGCGTTTTTCTATGTTTTTGTAAGTTTTAAACAGCAATTTTATCGTCATTTCTCATAAATCGCCGTTTCGCACGAAAGAAACATGAATTTGTCAGTTTGAATAGTTCAAAACAGCGTTTTTCTATGTTTTTGCAAGTTTAAAACAGCAATTTTTTCGTCATTTCTCATAAATCGCCGTTTCGCACAAAAGAAACATAAATTTATCAGTTTGAATATTTGAAAACAGCGTTTTTCTATATTTTTGCAAGTTTAAAACAGCAATTTTATCGTCATTTCTCATAAATCGCAGTTTCGCACGAAAGAAACATGAATTTGTCAGTATGAATAGTTCAAAACAGCGTTTTTCTATGTTTTTGCAAGTTTAAAACAGCAATTTTATTGTCATTTCTCATAAATCGCCGTTTCGCACGAAAGAAACCTGAATTTATCAGTTTGAATAGTTAAAAACAGCGTTTTTCTATGTTTTTGCAAGTTTAAAACAGCAATTTTATCGTCATTTCTCATAAATCGCCGTTTCGCACGAAAGAAACATGAATTTGTCAGTTTCAATAGTTCAAAACAGCGTTTTTCTACGTTTTTGCAAGTTTAAAAGAGCAATTTTATCGTCATTTTTCATAAATCGCCGTTTCGCACGAAAGAAACATGAATTTGTCAGTTTGAATAGTTCAAAACAGCGTTTTTCTATGTTTTTGCAAGTTTAAAACTGCAATTTTATCGTCATTTCTCATAAATCGCCGTTTCACACGAAAGAAACATGAATTTGTCAGTTTGAATAGTTCAAAACAGCGTTTTTCTATGTTTTTGCAAGTTTAAAACAGCAATTTTATCGTCATTTCTAATAAATCACCGTTTCGCACGAAAGAAACATGAATTTATCAGTTTGAATAGTTCAAAACAGCGTTTTTCTATGTTTTTACAAGTTTAAAACAGCAATTTTATCGTCATTTTTCATAAATCGCCGTTTCGCACGAAAGAAACATGAATTTATCAGTTTGAATAGTTGAAACCAGCGTTTTTCTATGTTTTTGCAAGTTTAAAACAGCATTTTAAATACGTCAGTTTAGATTGTTAAAAACAGCGTTTTCTTGGTTTTGCTAGTTTAAAACAGCAGTTTTATCGTGATTTCACAAAAATCCACCGTTTCGAACGAAAGAAACATGAATTTATCAGTTTGAATAGTTAAAAACAGCGTTTTCTATGTTCTTGCAAGTTTAAAACAGCATTTTAAATACGTCAGTCTAGATTGTTGAAAACAGCGTATTTTGCTAGTTTAAAAGAGCAGTTTTATCGTGATTTCACAAAAATCCACCGTTTCGAAGGAAAGAAACATGAATTTATCTGTTTGAATAGTTGAAAACAGCGTTTTTCTATGTTTTTGCAAGTTTAAAACAGCAATTTTATCGTCATTTCTCTTAAATTGCCGTTTCTCACGAAAGAAACATGAATTTATTTGTTTGAATAGTTGAAAACAGCGTTTTATCGTGATTTCACAAAAATCCGCAGTTTCCATCAAAAGAAATTCATCAGTTTGATTTGTTGAAAACAGCGTTTTTTATGTTTTTACAAGTTTAAAATAGCAATTTGAATCTCATAATTCGCCGTTTCGCACGAGAGAAACATTTCACCCAATCCAAACACTACAAACACCAAACCTAAGACCCCGAACCCCAATCCCCAAACTCAAACCACAACCCTCAACCCCAAACCTCAAACCTCGAACCCCAAACCTCAAACTTCGAACCCCAAATCCCTAACCTCAAACCCCAAACCTCAACCCCAAACCTCAACCCCAAACCCCAAAACTCGAACACCCAACCCCAAACCTCAAACCCCAAACCTCAACCCCAAACATCAAACCTCGAACCCCAAACCACAAAACTGAATTTGTCAGTTTAGATAGTTCAAAACAGCGTTTTCTATGTTTTTGCAAGTTTAAAACAGCATTTTAAATACGTCAGTTTAGATTGTTGAAAACAGCGTTTTCTTGGTTTTGCTAGTTTAAAACAGCAGTTTTATCGTGATTTCACAAAAATCCACCGTTTCGAACTAAAGAAACATGAATTTATCAGTTTAAATAGTTGAAAACAGCGTTTTTCTTGTTTTTGCAAGTTTAAAACAGTAATTTTATCGTCATTTCTCATAAATCGCCGTTTCGCACGAAAGAAACATGAATTTATCAGTTTGAATAGTTGAAAACAGCGTTTTTCTATGTTTTTGCAAGTTTAAAACAGCAATTTTATCGTCATTTCTCATAAATCGCCGCTTCGCACGAAAGAAACATGAATTTGTCAGTTTGAATAGTTCAAAACAGCGTTTTTCTATGTTTTTGCAAGTTTAAAACAGCAATTTTATCGTCATTTCTCATAAATCGCCGTTTCGCACGAAAGAAACATGAATTTATCAGTTTGAATAGTTGAAAACAGAGTTTTTCAATGTTTTTGCAAGTTTAAAACAGCAATTTTATCGTGATTTCACAAAAATCCACCGTTTCGAACGTAAAAAAACATGAAATTATCAGTTTGAATAGTTGAAAACACCGTTTTTCTAAGTTTTTGCAAGTTTAAAACAGCAATTTTATCGTCATTTCTCATAAATCGCCGTTTCGCACAAAAGAAACATGAATTTGTCAGTTTGAATAGTTGAAAACAGCGTTTTTCTATGTTTTTGCAAGTTTAAAACAGCAATTTTATCGTCATTTCTCATAAATCGCCGTTTCGCACGAAAGAAACTTGAATTTGTCAGTTTGAATAGTTCAAAACAGCGTTTTTCTATGTTTTTGCAAGTTTAAAACAGCAATTTTTTCGTCATTTCTCATAAATCGCCGTTTCGCACGAAAGAAACATGAATTTATCAGTTTGAATAGTTGAAAACAGCGTTTTTCTATATTTTTGCAAGTTTAAAACAGCAATTTTATCGTCATTTCTCATAAATCGCCATTTCGCACGAAAGAAACATGAATTTGTCAGTATGAATAGTTCAAAACAGCGTTTTTCTATGTTTTTGCAAGTTTAAAACAGCAATTTTATCGTCATTTCTCATAAATCGCCGTTTCGCACGAAAGAAACCTGAATTTATAAGTTTGAATAGTTAAAAACACCGTTTTTCTATGTTTTTGCAAGTTTAAAACAGCAATTTTATCGTCATTTCTCATAAATCGCCGTTTTGCACGAAAGAAACATGAATTTGTCAGTTTCAATAGTTCAAAACAGCGTTTTCTACGTTTTTGCAAGTTTAAAAGTGCAATTTTATCGTCATTTTTCATAAATCGCCGTTTCGCACGAAAGCAACATGAATTTGTCAGTTTGAATAGTTCAAAACAGTGTTTTTCTATGTTTTTGCAAGTTTAAAACAGCAATTTTATCGTCATTTCTCATAAATCGCCGTTTCACACGAAAGAAACATGAATTTGTCAGTTTGAATAGTTCAAAACAGCGTTTTTCTATGTTTTTGCAAGTTTTAAACAGCAATTTTATCGTCATTTCTCATAAATCACCGTTTCGCACGAAAGAAACATGAATTTATCAGTTTGAATAGTTCAAAACAGCGTTTTTCTATGTTTTTGCAAGTTTAAAACAGCAATTTTATCGTCATTTCTCATAAATCGCCGTTTCACGCGAAAGAAACATGAATTTATCAGTTTGAATAGTTAAAAACAGCGTTTTTCTATGTTTTTGCAAGTTTAAAACAGCAATTTTATCGTCATTTCTCATAAATCGCCGTTTCACACGAAAGAAACATGAATTTGTCAGTTTGAATAGTTCAAAACAGCGTTTTTCTATGTTTTTGCAAGTTTAAAACAGCAATTTTATCGTCATTTCTCATAAATCGCCGTTTCACACGAAAGAAACATGAATTTGTCAGTTTGAATAGTTCAAAACAGCGTTTTTCTATGTTTTTGCAAGTTTAAAACAGCAATTTTATCGTCATTTCTCATAAAACGCCGTTTCATACGAAAGAAACATGAATTTGTCAGTTTGAATAGTTAAAAACAGCGTTTTTCTATGTTTTTGCAAGTTTAAAACAGAAATTTTATCGTCATTTCTCATAAATCGCCGTTTCGCACGAAAGAAACATGAATTTGTCAGTTTGAATAGTTGTAAACAGCGTTTTTCAATGTTTTTGCAAGTTTAAAACAGCAATTTTATCGTGATTTCACAAAAATCCACCGTTTCGAACGTAAGAAACATGAATTTATCAGTTTGAATAGTTGAAAACAGCGTTTTTCTATGTTTTTGCAAGTTTAAAACAGCAATTTTATCGTCATTTCTCATAAATCGCCGTTTCGCACGAAAGAAACATGAATTTGTCAGTTTGAAAAGTTGAAAACAGCGTTTTTCTATGTTTTTGCAAGTTTAAAACAGCAATTTTATCGTCATTTCTCATCAATCGCCGTTTCGCACGAAAGAAACATGAATTTGTCAGTTTAAATAGTTCAAAACAGCGTTTTTCTATGTTTTTGCAAGTTTAAAACAGCAATTTTATCGTCAATTCTCATAAATCGCCGTTTCGCACGAAAGAAACAGGAATTTGTCAGTTTGAATAGTTGAAAACAGCGTTTTTCTATGTTTTTGCAAGTTTAAAACAGCAATTTTTTCGTCATTTCTCATAAATCGCCGTTTCGCAAGAAAGAAACATGAATTTATCAGTTTGAATATTTGAAAACAGCGTTTTTCTATATTTTTGCAAGTTTAAAACAGCAATTTTATCGTCATTTCTCATAAATCGCCGTTTCGCACGAAAGAAACATGAATTTGTCAGTATGAATAGTTAAAAACAGCGTTTTTCTATGTTTTTGCAAGTTTAAAACAGCAATTTTTTCGTCATTTCTCATAAATCGCCGTTTCGCACGTAAGAAACATGAATTTATCAGTTTGAATATTTGAAAACAGCGTTTTTCTATATTTTTGCAAGTTTAAAACAGCAATTTTATCGTCATTTCTCATAAATCGCCGTTTCGCACGAAAGAAACCTGAATTTATCAGTTTGAATAGTTAAAAACAGCGTTTTTCTATGTTTTTGCAAGTTTAAAACAGCAATTTTATCGTCATTTCTCATAATTCGCCGTTTCGCACAAAAGAAACATGAATTTGTCAGTTTCAATAGTTCAAAACAGCGTTTTTCTACGTTTTTGCAAGTTTAAAAGAGCAATTTTATCGTCATTTCTCATAAATCGCCGTTTCGCACGAAAGAAACATGAATTTGTCAGTTTGAATAGTTCAAAACAGCGTTTTTCTATGTTTTTGCAAGTTTAAAACAGCAATTTTATCGTCATTCCTTATAAATCGCCGTTTCACACGAAAGAAACATGAATTTGTCAGTTTGAATAGTTCAAAACAGCGTTTTTCTATGTTTTTGCAAGTTTAAAACAGCAATTTTATCGTCATTTCTCATAAATCGCCGTTTCGCACGAAAGAAACATGAATTTATCAGTTTGAATAGTTCAAAACAGCGTTTTTCTATGTTTTTGCAAGTTTAAAACAGCAATTTTATCGTCATTTCTCATAAATCGCCGTTTCGCACGAAAGAAACATGAATTTATCAGTTTGAATAGTTGAAAACAGCGTTTTTCTATGTTTTTGCAAGTTTAAAACAGCATTTTAAATACGTCAGTTTAGATTGTTAAAAACAGCGTTTTCTTGGTTTTGCAAGTTTAAAACAGCAGTTTTATCGTGATTTCACAAAAATCCACCGTTTCGAACGAAAGAAACATGAATTTATCAGTTTGAATAGTTAAAAACAGCGTTTTCTATGTTCTTGCAAGTTTAAAACAGCATTTTAAATACGTCAGTCTAGATTGTTGAAAACAGCGTATTTTGCTAGTTTAAAACAGCAGTTTTATCGTGATTTCACAAAAATCCACCGTTTCGAAGGAAAGAAACATGAATTTATCTGTTTGAATAGTTGAAAACAGCGTTTTTCTATGTTTTTGCAAGTTTAAAACAGAAATTTTATCGTCATTTCTCATAAATCGCCGATCGCACGAAAGAAACATGAATTTGTCAGTTTGAATAGTTGTAAACAGCGTTTTTCAATGTTTTTGCAAGTTTAAAACAGCAATTTTATCGTGATTTCACAAAAATCCACCGTTTCGAACGTAAGAAACATGAATTTATCAGTTTGAAAAGTTGAAAACAGCGTTTTTCTATGTTTTTGCAAGTTTAAAACAGCAATTTTATCGTCATTTCTCATAAATCGCCGTTTCGCACGAAAGAAACATGAATTTGTCAGTTTAAATAGTTCAAAACAGCGTTTTTCTATGTTTTTGCAAGTTTAAAACAGCAATTTTATCGTCAATTCTCATAAATCGCCGTTTCGCACGAAAGAAACATGAATTTGTCAGTTTAAATAGTTGAAAACAGCGTTTTTCTATGTTTTTGCAAGTTTAAAACTGCAATTTTTTCGTCATTTCTCATAAATCGCCGTTTCGCACGAAAGAAACATGAATTTATCAGTTTGAATATTTGAAAACAGCGTTTTTCTATATTTTTGCAAGTTTAAAACAGCAATTTTATCGTCATTTCTCATAAATCGCCGTTTCGCACGAAAGAAACCTGAATTTATCAGTTTGAATAGTTAAACACAGCGTTTTTCTATGTTTTTGCAAGTTTAAAACAGCAATTTTATCGTCATTTCTCATAAATCGCCGTTTCGCACGAAAGAAACATGAATTTGTCAGTTTCAATAGTTCAAAACAGCGTTTTTCTACGTTTTTGCAAGTTTAAAAGAGCAATTTTATCGTCATTTCTCATAAATCGCCGTTTCGCACGAAAAAAACATGAATTTGTCAGTTTGAATAGTTCAAAACAGCGTTTTTCTATGTTTTTGCAAGTTTAAAACAGCAATTTTATCGTCATTCCGCATAAATCGCCGTTTCACACGAAAGAAACATGAATTTGTCAGTTTGAATAGTTCAAAACAGCGTTTTTCTATGTTTTTGCAAGTTTAAAACAGCAATTTTATCGTCATTTCTCATAAATCGCCGTTTCGCACGAAAGAAACATGAATTTATCAGTTTGAATAGTTCAAAACAGCGTTTTTCTATGTTTTTGCAAGTTTAAAACAGCAATTTTATCGTCATTTCTCATAAATCGCCGTTTCGCACGAAAGAAACATGAATTTATCAGTTTGAATAGTTGAAAACAGTGTTTTTCTATGTTTTTGCAAGTTTAAAACAGCACTTTAAATACGTCAGTTTAGATTGTTGAAAACAGCGTTTTCTTGGTTTTGCTAGTTTAAAACAGCAGTTTTATCGTGATTTCACAAAAATCCACCGTTTCGAACGAAATAAACATGAATTTATCAGTTTGAATAGTTGAAAACAGCGTTTTCTATGTTCATGCAAGTTTAAAACAGCATTTTAATACGTCAGTCTAGATTGTTGAAAACAGCGTATTTTGCTAGTTTAAAACAGCAGTTTTATCGTGATTTCACAAAAATCCACCGTTTCGAACGTAAGAAACATGAATTTATCAGTTTGAATAGTTGAAAACAGCGTTTTTCTATGTTTTTGCAAGTTTAAAACAGCAATTTTATCGTCATTTCTCATAAATCGCCGTTTCGCACGAAAGAAACGTGAATTTGTCAGTTTGAATAGTTCAAAACAGCGTTTTTCTATGTTTTTGCAAATTTAAAACAGCAATTTTATCGTCAATTCTCATAAATCGCCGTTTCGCACGAAAGAAACATGAATTTGTCAGTTTGAATAGTTGAAAACAGCGTTTTTCTATGTTTTTGCAAGTTTAAAACAGCAATTTTTTCGTCATTTCTCATAAATCGCCGTTTCGCACGAAAGAAACATGAATTTATCAGTTTGAATATTTGAAAACAGCGTTTTTCTATATTTTTGCAAGTTTAAAACAGCAATTTTATCGTCATTTCTCATAAGTCTCCGTTTCGCACGAAAGAAACATGAATTTATCAGTTTGAATAGTTGAAAACAGCGTTTTTCTATGTTTTTGCAAGTTTAAAACAGCATTTTAAATACGTCAGTTTAGATTGTTGAAAACAGCGTTTTCTTGGTTTTGCTAGTTTAAAACAGCAGTTTTATTGTGATTTCCCAAAAATCCACCGTTTCGAACGAAAGAAACATGAATTTATCAGTTTGAATAGTTGAAAACAGCGTTTTTCAATGTTTTTGCAAGTTTAAAACAGCAATTTTATCGTGATTTCACAAAAATCCACCGTTTCGATCGTAAGAAACATGAATTTATCAGTTTGAATAGTTGAAAACACCGTTTTTCTATGTTTTTGCAAGTTTAAAACAGCAATTTTATCGTCATTTCTCATAAATCGCCGTTTCGCACAAAAGAAACATGAATTTGTCAGTTTGAATTGTTGAAAACAGCGTTTTTCTATGTTTTTGCAAGTTTAAAACAGCAATTTTATCGTCATTTCTCATAAATCGCCGTTTCGCACGAAAGAAACATGAATTTATCAGTTTGAATAGTTGAAAACAGCGTTTTTCTATATTTTTGCAAGTTTAAAACAGCAATTTTATTGTCATTTCTCATAAATCGCCGTTTCGCACGAAAGAAACATGAATTTGTCAGTATGAATATTTCAAAACAGCGTTTTTCTATGTTTTTGCAAGTTTAAAACAGCAATTTTCTCGTCATTTCTCATAAATAGCCGTTTCGCACGAAAGAAACCTGAATTTATCAGTTTGAATAGTTAAAAACAGCGTTATTCTATGTTTTTGCAAGTTTAAAACAGCTTTTTTATCGTCATTTCTCATAAATCGCCGTTTCGCACGGAAGAAACATGAATTTGTCAGTTTCAATAGTTCAAAACAGCGTTTTTCTACGTTTTTGCAAGTTTAAAAGAGCAATTTTATCGTCATTTTTCATAAATCGCCGTTTCGCACGAAAGAAACATGAATTTGTCAGTTTGAATAGTTCAAAACAGCGTTTTTCTATGTTTTTGCAAGTTTAAAACAGCAATTTTATCGTCATTTCTCATAAATCGCCGTTTCGCACGAAAGAAACATGAATTTATCAGTTTGAATAGTTGAGAACAGCGTTTTTCTATGTTTTTGCAAGTTTAAAACAGCATTTTAAATACGTCAGTTTAGATTGTTAAAAACAGCTTTTTCTTGGTTTTGCAAGTTTAAAACAGCAGTTTTATCGTGATTTCACAAAAATCCACCGTTTCGAAGGAAAGAAACATGAATTTATCTGTTTGAATAGTTGAAAACAGAGTTTTTCTATGTTTTTGCAAGTTTAAAACAGAAATTTTATCGTCATTTCTCATAAATTGCCGTTTCGCATGAAAGAAACATGAATTTGTCAGTTTGAATAGTTGTAAACAGCGTTTTTCAATGTTTTTGCAAGTTTAAAACAGCAATTTTATCGTGATTTCACAAAAATCCACCGTTTCGAACATAAGAAACATGAATTTATCAGTTTGAATAGTTGAAAACAGCGTTTTTCTATGTTTTTGCAAGTTTAAAACAGCAATTTTATCGTCATTTCTCATAAATTGCCGTTTCGCACGAAAGAAACATGAATTTGTCAGTTTGAATAGTTGAAAACAGCGTTTTTCTATGTTTTTGCAAGTTTAAAACAGCAATTTTATCGTCATTTCTCATAAATCGCCGTTTCGCACGAAAGAAACATGAATTTGTCAGTTTGAATAGTTCAAAACAGCGTTTCTCTATGTTTTTGCAAGTTTAAAACAGCAATTTTATCGTCATTTCTCATAAATCGCCGTTTCGCACTAAAGAAACATGAATTTATCAGTTTGAATAGTTCAAAACAGCGTTTTTCTACGTTTTTGCAAGTTTAAAAGAGCAATTTTATCGTCATTTCTCATAAATCGCCGTTTAGCACGAAAGAAACATGAATTTGTCAGTTTGAATAGTTCAAAACAGCGTTTTTCTATGTTTTTGCAAGTTTAAAACAGCAATTTTATCGTCATTTCTCATAAATTGCCGTTTCGCACGAAAGAAACCTGAATTTATTAGTTTGAATAGTTAAAAACAGCGTTTTTCTATGTTTTTGCAAGTTTAAAACAGCAATTTTATCGTCATTTCTCATAAATCGCCGTTTCGCACGAAAGAAACCTGAATTTATTAGTTTGAATAGTTAAAAAAAACGTTTTTCTATGTTTTTGCAAGTTTAAAACAGCAATTTTATCGTCATTTCTCATAAATCGCCGTTTCGCACTAAAGAAACATGAATTTATCAGTTTGAATAGTTCAAAACAGCGTTTTTCTACGTTTTTGCAAGTTTAAAAGAGCAATTTTATCGTCATTTCTCATAAAGCGCCGTTTAGCACGAAAGAAACATGAATTTGTCAGTTTGAATAGTTCAAAACAGCGTTTTTCTATGTTTTTGCAAGTTTTAAACAGCAATTTTATCGTCATTTCTCATAAATCGCCGTTTCGCACGAAAGAAACATGAATTTATCAGTTTGAATAGTTGAGAACAGCGTTTTTCTATGTTTTTGCAAGTTTAAAACAGCATTTTAAATACGTCAGTTTAGATTGTTAAAAACAGCTTTTTCTTGGTTTTGCAAGTTTAAAACAGCAGTTTTATCGTGATTTCACAAAAATCCACCGTTTCGAAGGAAAGAAACATGAATTTATCTGTTTGAATAGTTGAAAACAGAGTTTTTCTATGTTTTTGCAAGTTTAAAACAGAAATTTTATCGTCATTTCTCATAAATTGCCGTTTCGCATGAAAGAAACATGAATTTGTCAGTTTGAATAGTTGTAAACAGCGTTTTTCAATGTTTTTGCAAGTTTAAAACAGCAATTTTATCGTGATTTTACAAAAATCCACCGTTTCGAACATAAGAAACATGAATTTATCAGTTTGAATAGTTGAAAACAGCGTTTTTCTATGTTTTTGCAAGTTTAAAACAGCAATTTTATTGTCATTTCTCATAAATCGCCGTTTCGCACGAATGAAACATGAATTTGTCAGTTTGAATAGTTGAAAACAGCGTTTTTCTATGTTTTTGCAAGTTTAAAACAGCAATTTTATCGTCATTTCTCATAAATCGCCGTTTCGCACGAAAGAAACATGAATTTGTCAGTTTGAATAGTTCAAAACAGCGTTTCTCTATGTTTTTGCAAGTTTAAAACAGCAATTTTATCGTCATTTCTCATAAATCGCCGTTTTGCACTAAAGAAACATGAATTTATCAGTTTGAATAGTTCAAAACAGCGTTTTTCTACGTTTTTGCAAGGTTAAAAGAGCAATTTTATCGTCATTTCTCATAAATCGCCGTTTAGCACGAAAGAAACATGAATTTGTCAGTTTGAATAGTTCAAAACAGCGTTTTTCTATGTTTTTGCAAGTTTAAAACAGCAATTTTATCGTCATTTCTCATAAATTGCCGTTTCGCACGAAAGAAACCTGAATTTATTAGTTTGAATAGTTAAAAAAAACGTTTTTCTATGTTTTTGCAAGTTTAAAACAGCAATTTTATCGTCATTTCTCATAAATCGCCGTTTTGCACTAAAGAAACATGAATTTATCAGTTTGAATAGTTCAAAACAGCGTTTTTCTACGTTTTTGCAAGTTTAAAAGAGCAATTTTATCGTCATTTCTCATAAAGCGCCGTTTAGCACGAAAGAAACATGAATTTGTCAGTTTGAATAGTTCAAAACAGCGTTTTTCTATGTTTTTGCAAGTTTAAAACAGCAATTTTATCGTCATTTCTCATAAATCGCCGTTTCGCACGAAAGAAACATGAATTTATCAGTTTGAATAGTTGAAAATAGCGTTTTTCTATGTTTTTGCAAGTTTAAAACAGCAATTTTATCGTCATTTCTCATAAATCGCCGTTTCGCACGAAAGAAACATGAATTTATCAGTTTGAATAGTTGAAAACAGCGTTTTTCTATGTTTTTGCAAGTTTAAAACAGCAATTTTATCGTGATTTCACAAAAATCCACCGTTTCACACGAAAGAAACATGAATTTGTCAGTTTGAATAGTTGAAAACAGCGTTTTTCTATGTTTTTGCAAGTTTAAAACAGCAATTTTATCGTCATTTCTCATAAATCGCCGTTTCGCACGAAAGAAACATGAATTTGTCAGTTTGAATAGTTCAAAACAGCGTTTCTCTATGTTTTTGCAAGTTTAAAACAGCAATTTTATCGTCATTTCTCATAAATCGCCGTTTCGCACTAAAGAAACATGAATTTATCAGTTTGAATAGTTCAAAACAGCGTTTTTCTACGTTTTTGCAAGTTTAAAAGAGCAATTTTATCGTCATTTCTCATAAATCGCCGTTTAGCACGAAAGAAACATGAATTTGTCAGTTTGAATAGTTCAAAACAGCGTTTTTCTATGTTTTTGCAAGTTTAAAACAGCAATTTTATCGTCATTTCTCATAAATTGCCGTTTCGCACGAAAGAAACCTGAATTTATTAGTTTGAATAGTTAAAAACAGCGTTTTTCTATGTTTTTGCAAGTTTAAAACAGCAATTTTATCGTCATTTCTCATAAATCGCCGTTTCGCACGAAAGAAACCTGAATTTATTAGTTTGAATAGTTAAAAAAAACGTTTTTCTATGTTTTTGCAAGTTTAAAACAGCAATTTTATCGTCATTTCTCATAAATCGCCGTTTCGCACTAAAGAAACATGAATTTATCAGTTTGAATAGTTCAAAACAGCGTTTTTCTACGTTTTTGCAAGTTTAAAAGAGCAATTTTATCGTCATTTCTCATAAAGCGCCGTTTAGCACGAAAGAAACATGAATTTGTCAGTTTGAATAGTTCAAAACAGCGTTTTTCTATGTTTTTGCAAGTTTTAAACAGCAATTTTATCGTCATTTCTCATAAATCGCCGTTTCGCACGAAAGAAACATGAATTTATCAGTTTGAATAGTTGAGAACAGCGTTTTTCTATGTTTTTGCAAGTTTAAAACAGCATTTTAAATACGTCAGTTTAGATTGTTAAAAACAGCTTTTTCTTGGTTTTGCAAGTTTAAAACAGCAGTTTTATCGTGATTTCACAAAAATCCACCGTTTCGAAGGAAAGAAACATGAATTTATCTGTTTGAATAGTTGAAAACAGAGTTTTTCTATGTTTTTGCAAGTTTAAAACAGAAATTTTATCGTCATTTCTCATAAATTGCCGTTTCGCATGAAAGAAACATGAATTTGTCAGTTTGAATAGTTGTAAACAGCGTTTTTCAATGTTTTTGCAAGTTTAAAACAGCAATTTTATCGTGATTTTACAAAAATCCACCGTTTCGAACATAAGAAACATGAATTTATCAGTTTGAATAGTTGAAAACAGCGTTTTTCTATGTTTTTGCAAGTTTAAAACAGCAATTTTATTGTCATTTCTCATAAATCGCCGTTTCGCACGAAAGAAACATGAATTTGTCAGTTTGAATAGTTGAAAACAGCGTTTTTCTATGTTTTTGCAAGTTTAAAACAGCAATTTTATCGTCATTTCTCATAAATCGCCGTTTCGCACGAAAGAAACATGAATTTGTCAGTTTGAATAGTTCAAAACAGCGTTTCTCTATGTTTTTGCAAGTTTAAAACAGCAATTTTATCGTCATTTCTCATAAATCGCCGTTTTGCACTAAAGAAACATGAATTTATCAGTTTGAATAGTTCAAAACAGCGTTTTTCTACGTTTTTGCAAGGTTAAAAGAGCAATTTTATCGTCATTTCTCATAAATCGCCGTTTAGCACGAAAGAAACATGAATTTGTCAGTTTGAATAGTTCAAAACAGCGTTTTTCTATGTTTTTGCAAGTTTAAAACAGCAATTTTATCGTCATTTCTCATAAATTGCCGTTTCGCACGAAAGAAACCTGAATTTATTAGTTTGAATAGTTAAAAAAAACGTTTTTCTATGTTTTTGCAAGTTTAAAACAGCAATTTTATCGTCATTTCTCATAAATCGCCGTTTTGCACTAAAGAAACATGAATTTATCAGTTTGAATAGTTCAAAACAGCGTTTTTCTACGTTTTTGCAAGTTTAAAAGAGCAATTTTATCGTCATTTCTCATAAAGCGCCGTTTAGCACGAAAGAAACATGAATTTGTCAGTTTGAATAGTTCAAAACAGCGTTTTTCTATGTTTTTGCAAGTTTAAAACAGCAATTTTATCGTCATTTCTCATAAATCGCCGTTTCGCACGAAAGAAACATGAATTTATCAGTTTGAATAGTTGAAAATAGCGTTTTTCTATGTTTTTGCAAGTTTAAAACAGCAATTTTATCGTCATTTCTCATAAATCGCCGTTTCGCACGAAAGAAACATGAATTTATCAGTTTGAATAGTTGAAAACAGCGTTTTTCTATGTTTTTGCAAGTTTAAAACAGCAATTTTATCGTGATTTCACAAAAATCCACCGTTTCACACGAAAGAAACATGAATTTGTCAGTTTGAATAGTTCAAAACAGCGTTTTTCTATGTTTTTGCAAGTTTAAAACAGCAATTTTATCGTCATTTCTCATAAATCGCCGTTTCGCACGAAAGAAACATGAATTTGTCAGTTTGAATAGTTCAAAACAGCGTTTCTCTATGTTTTTGCAAGTTTAAAACAGCAATTTTATCGTCATTTCTCATAAATCGCCGTTTCGCACTAAAGAAACATGAATTTATCAGTTTGAATAGTTCAAAACAGCGTTTTTCTACGTTTTTGCAAGTTTAAAAGAGCAATTTTATCGTCATTTCTCATAAATCGCCGTTTAGCACGAAAGAAACATGAATTTGTCAGTTTGAATAGTTCAAAACAGCGTTTTTCTATGTTTTTGCAAGTTTAAAACAGCAATTTTATCGTCATTTCTCATAAATTGCCGTTTCGCACGAAAGAAACCTGAATTTATTAGTTTGAATAGTTAAAAACAGCGTTTTTCTATGTTTTTGCAAGTTTAAAAGAGCAATTTTATCGTCATTTCTCATAAAGCGCCGTTTAGCACGAAAGAAACATGAATTTGTCAGTTTGAATAGTTCAAAACAGCGTTTTTCTATGTTTTTGCAAGTTTATAACAGCAATTTTACCGTCATTTCTCATAATTTGCCGTTTCGCACGAAAGAAACATGAATTTATCAGTTTGAATAGTTGAAAACAGCGTTTTATCGTGATTTCACAAAAATCTGCAGTTTCCATCAAAAGAAATTCATCAGTTTGATTAGTTGAAAACAGCGTTTTTTATGTTTTTACAAGTTTAAAATAGCAATTTGAATCTCATAATTCGCCGTTTCGCACGAGAGAAACATTTCACCCAATCCAAACACCACAAACACCAAACCTAAGACCCCGAATCCCAATCCCCAAACTCAAACCCCAACCCTCAACCCCAAACCTCAAACCTCGAACCCCAAACCTCAAACTTCGAACCCCAAATCCCTAATCTCAAACCCCAAACCTCAACCCCAAACCTCAACCCCAAACCTCAACCCCAAACCCCAAAACTCGAACCCCCAACCCCCAAACCTCAAACCCCAAACCTCAACCCCAAACCTCAAACCTCGAACCCCAAACCTCAAACCTCGAACCCCAAACCCCAAACCTGAAACATCGAACCCCAACCCCAAACCTCAAACCGCGAACCCCAAACCTCAAACCCCAAACCTCAACCCCAAACCCCAAAACTCGAACCCCAAACCCCAAACCTCAAACCCCAAACCTCAACCCTAAACATCAAACCTCGAACCCCAAACCACAAAACTGAATTTGTCAGTTTGGATAGTTCAAAACAGCGTTTTCTATGTTTTTGCAAGTTTAAAACAGCATTTTAAATACGTCAGTTTAGATTGTTGAAAACAGCGTTTTCTTGGTTTTGCTAGTTTAAAACAGCAGTTTTATCGTGATTTCACAAAAATCCACCGTTTCGAACTAAAGAAACATGAATTTATCAGTTTGAATAGTTGAAAACAGCGTTTTTCTTGTTTATGCAAGTTTAAAACAGTAATTTTATCGTCATTTCTCATAAATCGCCGTTTCGCACGAAAGAAACATGAATTTATCAGTTTGAATAGTTGAAAACAGCGTTTTTCTATGTTTTTGCAAGTTTAAAACAGCAATTTTATCGTCATTTCTCATAGATCGCCGCTTCGCACGAAAGAAACATGAATTTGTCAATTTGAATAGTTCAAAACAGCGTTTTTCTATGTTTTTGCAAGTTTAAAACAGCAATTTTATCGTCATTTCTCATAAATCGCCGTTTCGCACGAAAGAAACATGAATTTATCAGTTTGAATAGTTGAAAACAGCGTTTTTTCAATGTTTTTGCAAGTTTAAAACAGCAATTTTATCGTGATTTCACAAAAATCCACCGTTTCGATCGTAAGAAACATGAATTTATCAGTTTGAATAGTTGAAAACACCGTTTTTCTATGTTTTTGCAAGTTTAAAACAGCAATTTTATCGTCATTTCTCATAAATCGCCATTTCGCACAAAAGAAACATGAATTTGTCAGTTTGAATTGTTGAAAACAGCGTTTTTCTATGTTTTTGCAAGTTTAAAACAGCAATTTTATCGTCATTTCTCATAAATCGCCGTTTCGCACGAAAGAAACATGAATTTATCAGTTTAAATAGTTGAAAACAGCGTTTTTCTATATTTTTGCAAGTTTAAAACAGCAATTTTATCGTCATTTCTCATAAATCGCCGTTTCGCACGAAAGAAACATGAATTTGTCAGTATGAATAGTTCAAAACAGCGTTTTTCTATGTTTTTGCAAGATTAAAACTGCAATTTTATCGTCATTTCTCATAAATCGCCGTTTCACACGAAAGAAACCTGAATTTATCAGTTTGAATAGTTAAAAACAGCGTTATTCTATGTTTTTGCAAGTTTAAAACAGCTTTTTTATCGTCAATTCTCATAAATCGCCGTTTCGCACTGGAAGAAACATGAATTTGTCAGTTTCAATAGTTCAAAACAGCGTTTTTCTACGTTTTTGCAAGTTTAAAAGAGCAATTTTTTCGTCATTTTTCATAAATCGCCGTTTCGCACGAAAGAAACATGAATTTGTCAGTTTGAATAGTTCAAAACAGCGTTTTTCTATGTTTTTGCAAGTTTAAAACAGCAATTTTATCGTCATTTCTCATAAATCGCCGTTTCACACGAAAGAAACATGAATTTGTCAGTTTGAATAGTTCAAAACAGCGTTTTTCTATGTTTCTGCAAGTTTTAAACAGCAATTTTATCGTCATTTCTCATAAATCACCGTTTCGCACGAAAGAAACATGAATTTATCAGTTTGAATAGTTCAAAACAGCGTTTTTCTATGTTTTTGCAAGTTTAAAACAGCATTTTAAATACGTCAGTCTAGATTGTTGAAAACAGCGTATTTTGCAAGTTTAAAACAGCAGTTTTATCGTGATTTCACAAAAATCCACCGTTTCGAAGGAAAGAAACATGAATTTATCTGTTTGAATAGTTGAAAACAGCGTTTTTCTATGTTTTTGCAAGTTTAAAACAGCAATTTTATCGTCATTTCTCATAAATCGCCGTTTCGCACGAAAGAAACATGAATTTGTCAGTTTGAATAGTTCAAAACAGCGTTTCTCTATGTTTTTGCAAGTTTAAAACAGCAATTTTATCGTCATTTCTCATAAATCGCCGTTTCGCACTAAAGAAACATGAATTTATCAGTTTGAATAGTTCAAAACAGCGTTTTTCTACGTTTTTGCAAGTTTAAAAGAGCAATTTTATCGTCATTTCTCATAAATCGCCGTTTAGCACGAAAGAAACATGAATTTGTCAGTTTGAATTGTTCAAAACAGCGATTTTCTATGTTTTTGCAAGTTTAAAACAGCAATTTTATCGTCATTTCTCATAAATTGCCGTTTCGCACGAAAGAAACCTGAATTTATTAGTTTGAATAGTTAAAAACAGCGTTTTTCTATGTTTTTGCAAGTTTAAAACAGCAATTTTATCGTCATTTCTCATAAATCGCCGTTTCGCACGAAAGAAACCTGAATTTATTAGTTTGAATAGTTAAAAAAAACGTTTTTCTATGTTTTTGCAAGTTTAAAACAGCAATTTTATCGTCATTTCTCATAAATCGCCGTTTCGCACTAAAGTAACATGAATTTATCAGTTTGAATAGTTCAAAACAGCGTTTTTCTACGTTTTTGCAAGTTTAAAAGAGCAATTTTATCGTCATTTCTCATAAAGCGCCGTTTAGCACGAAAGAAACATGAATTTGTCAGTTTGAATAGTTCAAAACAGCGTTTTTCTATGTTTTTGCAAGTTTTAAACAGCAATTTTATCGTCATTTCTCATAAATCGCCGTTTCGCACGAAAGAAACATGAATTTATCAGTTTGAATAGTTCAAAATAGCGTTTTTCTATGTTTTTGCAAGTTTATAACAGCAATTTTACCGTCATTTCTCATAAATCGCCGTTTCGCACGAAAGAAACATGAATTTATCAGTTTGAATAGTTGAAAACAGCGTTTTATCGTGATTTCACAAAAATCTGCAGTTTCCATCAAAAGAAATTCATCAGTTTGATTAGTTGAAAACAGCGTTTTTTATGTTTTTACAAGTTTAAAATAGCAATTTGAATCTCATAATTCGCCGTTTCGCACGAGAGAAACATTTCACCCAATCCAAACACCACAAACACCAAACCTAAGACCCCGAACCCCAATCCCCAAACTCAAACCCCAACCCTCAACCCCAAACCTCAAACCTCGAACCCCAAACCTCAAACTTCGAACCCCAAATCCCTAACCTCAAACCCCAAACCTCAACCCCAAACCTCAACCCCAAACCTCAACCCCAAACCTCAACCCCAAACCCCAAAACTCGAACCCCCAACCCCAAACCACAAACCCCAAACCTCAAACTTCGAACCCCAAATCCCTAATCTCAAACCCCAAACCTCAACCCCAAACCTCAACCCCAAACCTCAACCCCAAACCCCAAAACTCGAACCCCCAACCCCAAACCTCAAACCCCAAACCTCAACCCCAAACCTCAAACCTCGAACCCCAAACCTCAAACCTCGAACCCCAAACCCCAAACCTGAAACATCGAACCCCAACCCCAAACCTCAAACCGCGAACCCCAAACCTCAAACCCCAAACCTCAACCCCAAACCCCAAAACTCGAACCCCAAACCCCAAACCTCAAACCCCAAACCTCAACCCTAAACATCAAACCTCGAACCCCAAACCTCAAAACTGAATTTGTCAGTTTGGATAGTTCAAAACAGCGTTTTCTATGTTTTTGCAAGTTTAAAACAGCATTTTAAATACGTCAGTTTAGATTGTTGAAAACAGCGTTTTCTTGGTTTTGCTAGTTTAAAACAGCAGTTTTATCGTGATTTCACAAAAATCCACCGTTTCGAACTAAAGAAACATGAATT
This sequence comes from Poecilus cupreus, assembly GCA_963942605.1. Lineage (NCBI taxonomy): Eukaryota > Metazoa > Arthropoda > Insecta > Coleoptera > Carabidae > Poecilus > Poecilus cupreus. The sequence goes on along the minus strand of CAWWDY010002742.1, from coordinate 72,594 downwards.
TATCAGTTTGAATAGTTGAAAACAGCGTTTTTCTTGTTTATGCAAGTTTAAAACAGTAATTTTATCGTCATTTCTCATAAATCGCCGTTTCGCACAAAAGAAACATGAATTTATCAGTTTGAATAGTTGAAAACAGCGTTTTTCTATGTTTTTGCAAGTTTAAAACAGCAATTTTATCGTCATTTCTCATAAATCGCCGCTTCGCACGAAAGAAACATGAATTTGTCAATTTGAATAGTTCAAAACAGCGTTTTTCTATGTTTTTGCAAGTTTAAAACAGCAATTTTATCGTCATTTCTCATAAATCGCCGTTTCGCACGAAAGAAACATGAATTTATCAGTTTGAATAGTTGAAAACAGCGTTTTTTAATGTTTTTGCAAGTTTAAAACAGCAATTTTATCGTGATTTCACAAAAATCCACCGTTTCGATCGTAAGAAACATGAATTTATCAGTTTGAATAGTTGAAAACACCGTTTTTCTATGTTTTTGCAAGTTTAAAACAGCAATTTTATCGTCATTTCTCATAAATCGCCGTTTCGCACAAAAGAAACATGAATTTGTCAGTTTGAATAGTTGAAAACAGCGTTTTTCTATGTTTTTGCAAGTTTAAAACAGCAATTTTATCGTCATTTCTCATAAATCGCCGTTTCGCACGAAAGAAACATGAATTTATCAGTTTGAATAGTTGAAAACAGCGTTTTTCTATATTTTTGCAAGTTTAAAACAGCAATTTTATCGTCATTTCTCATAAATCGCCGTTTCGCACGAAAGAAACATGAATTTGTCAGTATGAATAGTTCAAAACAGCGTTTTTCTATGTTTTTGCAAGATTAAAACAGCAATTTTATCGTCATTTCTCATAAATCGCCGTTTCGCACGAAAGAAACCTGAATTTATCAGTTTGAATAGTTAAAAACAGCGTTATTCTATGTTTTTGCAAGTTTAAAACAGCTTTTTTATCGTCATTTCTCATAAATCGCCGTTTCGCACGGAAGAAACATGAATTTGTCAGTTTCAATAGTTCAAAACAGCGTTTTTCTACGTTTTTGCAAATTTAAAAGAGCAATTTTTTCGTCATTTTTCATTAATCGCCGTTTCGCACGAAAGAAACATGAATTTGTCAGTTTGAATAGTTCAAAACAGCGTTTTTCTATGTTTTTGCAAGTTTAAAACAGCAATTTTATCGTCATTTCTCATAAATCGCCGTTTCACACGAAAGAAACATGAATTTGTCAGTTTGAATAGTTCAAAACAGCGTTTTTCTATGTTTCTGCAAGTTTAAAACAGCAATTTTATCGTCATTTCTCATAAATCACCGTTTCGCACGAAAGAAACATGAATTTATCAGTTTGAATAGTTCAAAACAGCGTTTTTCTATGTTTTTGCAAGTTTAAAACAGCAATTTTATCGTAATTTCTCATAAATCGCCGTTTCGCACGAAAGAAACATGAATTTATCAGTTTGAATAGTTGAAAACAGCGTTTTTCTATGTTTTTGCAAGTTTAAAACAGCATTTTAAATACGTCAGTTTAGATTGTTAAAAACAGCGTTTTCTTGGTTTTGCTAGTTTAAAACAGCAGTTTAATCGTGATTTCACAAAAATCCACCGTTCCGAAGGAAAGAAACATGAATTTATCTGTTTGAATAGTTGAAAACAGCGTTTTTCTATGTTTTTGCAAGTTTAAAACAGAAATTTTATCGTCATTTCTCATAAATTGCCGTTTCGCATGAAAGAAACATGAATTTGTCAGTTTGAATAGTTGTAAACAGCGTTTTTCAATGTTTTTGCAAGTTTAAAACAGCAATTTTATCGTGATTTCACAAAAATCCACCGTTTCGAACATAAGAAACATGAATTTATCAGTTTGAATAGTTGAAAACAGCGTTTTTCTATGTTTTTGCAAGTTTAAAACAGCAATTTTATCGTCATTTCTCATAAATCGCCGTTTCGCACGAAAGAAACATGAATTTGTCAGTTTGAATAGTTGAAAACAGCGTTTTTCTATGTTTTTGCAAGTTTAAAACAGCAATTTTATCGTCATTTCTCATAAATCGCCGTTTCGCACGAAAGAAACATGAATTTGTCAGTTTGAATAGTTCAAAACAGCGTTTCTCTATGTTTTTGCAAGTTTAAAACAGCAATTTTATCGTCATTTCTCATAAATCGCCGTTTCGCACTAAAGAAACATGAATTTATCAGTTTGAATAGTTCAAAACAGCGTTTTTCTACGTTTTTGCAAGTTTAAAAGAGTAATTTTATCGTCATTTCTCATAAATCGTCGTTTAGCACGAAAGAAACATGAATTTGTCAGTTTGAATAGTTCAAAACAGCGTTTTTCTATGTTTTTGCAAGTTTAAAACAGCAATTTTATCGTCATTTCTCATAAATCGCCGTTTCGCACGAAAGAAACCTGAATTTATTAGTTTGATTAGTTAAAAACAGCGTTTTTCTATGTTTTTGCAAGTTTAAAACAGCAATTTTATCGTCATTTCTCATAAATCGCCGTTTCGCACGAAAGAAACCTGAATTTATTAGTTTGAATAGTTAAAAAAAAACGTTTTTCTATGTTTTTGCAAGTTTAAAACAGCAATTTTATCGTCATTTCTCATAAATCGCCGTTTCGCACTAAAGAAACATGAATTTATCAGTTTGAATAGTTCAAAACAGCGTTTTTCTACGTTTTTGCAAGTTTAAAAGAGCAATTTTATCGTCATTTCTCATAAATCGCCGTTTAGCACGAAAGAAACATGAATTTGTCAGTTTGAATAGTTCAAAACAGCGTTTTTCTATGTTTTTGCAAGTTTTAAACAGCAATTTTATCGTCATTTCTCATAAATCGCCGTTTCGCACGAAAGAAACATGAATTTGTCAGTTTGAATAGTTCAAAACAGCGTTTTACTATGTTTTTGCAAGTTTAAAACAGCAATTTTATCGTCATTTCTCATAAATCGCCGTTTCGCACGAAAGAAACCTAAATTTATCAGTTTGAATAGTTAAAAAGAGCGTTTTTCTATGTTTTTGCAAGTTTTAAACAGCAATTTTATCGTCATTTCTTATAAATCGCCGTTTCGCACGAAAGAAACATGAATTTGTCAGTTTGAATAGTTCAAAACAGCGTTTTTCTATGTTTTTGCAAGTTTAAAACAGCAATTTTATCGTCATTTCTCATAAATCGCCGTTTCGCACGAAAGAAACCTAAATTTATCAGTTTGAATAGTTAAAAAGAGCGTTTTTCTATGTTTTTGCAAGTTTAAAACAGCAATTTTATCGTCATTTCTCATAAATCGCCGTTTCCCACGAAAGAAACATGAATTTGTCAGTTTCAATAGTTCAAAACAGCGTTTTTCTACGTTTTTGCAAGTTTAAAACAGCAATTTTATCGTCATTTCTCATAAATCGCCGTTTCGCACGAAAGAAACATGAATTTGTCAGTATGAATAGTTCAAAACAGCGTTTTTCTATGTTTTTACAAGTTTAAAACAGCAATTTTATCGTTATTTCTCATAAATCGCCGTTTCGCACGAAAGAAACCTGAACTTATCAGTTTGAATAGTTGAAAAGAGCGTTTTTCTATGTTTTTGCAAGTTTAAAACAGCAATTTTATCGTTATTTCTCATAAATCGCCGTTTCGCACGAAAGAAACATGAATTTGTCAGTTTCAATAGTTCAAAACAGCGTTTTTCTACGTTTTTGCAAGTTTAAAACAGCAATTTTATCGTCATTTCTCATAAATCGCCGTTTCGCACGAAAGAAATATGAATTTGTCAGTTTGAATAGTTCAAAACAGCGTTTTTCTATGTTTTTGCAAGTTTAAAACAGCAATTTTATCGTCATTTCTCATAAATCGCCGTTTCACACGAAAGAAACATGAATTTGTCAGTTTGAATAGTTCAAAACAGCGTTTTTCTATTTTTTTGGAAGTTTAAAACAGCAATTTTATCGTCATTTCTCATAAATCGCCGTTTCGCACGAAAGAAAAATGAATTTGTGAGTTTAAATAGTTCAAAACAGCGTTTTTCTATGTTTTTGCAAGTTTAAAACAGCAATTTTATCGTCATTTCTCATAAATCGCCGTTTCGCACGAAAGAAACCTGAATTTATCAGTTTGAATAGTTAAAAACAGCGTTTTTCTATGTTTTTGCAAGTTTAAAACAGCAATTTTATCGTCATTTCTCATAAATCGCCGTTTCGCACGAAAGAAACATGAATTTGTCAGTTTAAATAGTTCAAAACAGCGTTTTTCTATGTTTTTGCAAGTTTAAAACAGCAATTTTATCGTCATTTCTCATAAATCGCCGTTTCGCACGAAAGAAACATGAATTTATCTGTTTAAATAGTTGAAAACAGCGTTTTTCTATGTTTTTGCAAGATTAAAACAGCAGTTTTATCGTGATTTCACAAAAATCCACCGGTTTGAACGAAAGAAACATGTATTTATCAGTTTGAATAGTTGAAAACAGCGTTTTTCTATGTTTTTGCAAGTTTAACAGCAATTTTATCGTCATTTCTCAAAAATCGCCGTTTCGCACGAAAGAAACATGAATTTATCAGTTTGAATAGTTGAAAACAGCGTTTTTCTATGTTTTTGCAAGTTTATAACAGCAATTTTATCGTCATTTCTCATAAATCGCCGTTTTGCACGAAAAAAACATGAATTTATTAGTTTGGATAGTTCAAAACAGCGTTTTCTATGTTTTTGCAAGTTTAAAACAGCAATTTTATCGCGATTTCACAAAAATCCACCGTTTCGAAGGAAAGAAACATGAATTTATCTGGTTGAATAGTTGAAAACAGCGTTTTTCTATGTTTTTGCAAGTTTAAAACAGCAATTTTATCGTCATTTCTCATAAATCGCCGTTTCGCACGAAACAAACATGAATTTGTCAGTTTGAATATTTCAAAACAGCGTTTTTCTACGTTTTTGCAAGTTTAAAAGAGCAATTTTATCGTCATTTCTCATAAATCGCCGTTTCGCACGAAAGAAACATGAATTTGTGAGTTTGAATAGTTCAAAACAGCGTTTTTCTATATTTTTGCAAGTTTAAAACAGCAATTTTATCGTCATTTCTCATATATCGCCGATTCACACGAAAGAAACATGAATTTGTCAGTTTTAATAGTTCAAAATAGCGTTTTTCTATGTTTTTGCAAGTTTAAAACAGCAATTTTATCGTCATTTCTCATAAATCGCCGTTTCGCATGAAAGAAACATGAATTTATCAGTTTGAATAGTTGAAAACAACGTTTTTCTATGTTTTTGCAAGTTTAAAACAGCAATTTTATCGTCATTTCTCATAAATCGCCGTTTCGCACGAAAGAAACATGAATTTGTCAGTTTGAATAGTTCAAAACAGCGTTTTTCTATGTTTTTGCAAGTTTAAAACAGCAATTTTATCGTCATTTCTCATAAATCGCCGTTTCACACGAAAGAAACATGAATTTGTCAGTTTGAATAGTTCAAAACAGCGTTTTTCTATGTTTTTGCAAGTTTAAAACAGAAATTTTATCGTCATTTCTCATAAATCGCCGTTTCGCACGGAAGAAACATGAATTTGTCAGTTTGAATAGTTGAAAACAGCGTTTTTCAATGTTTTTGCAAGTTTAAAACAGCAATTTTATCGTGATTTCACAAAAATCCACCGTTTCGAACGTAAGAAACATGAATTTGTCAGTTTGAATAGTTCAAAACAGCGTTTTTCTATTTTTTTGGAAGTTTAAAACAGCAATTTTATCGTCATTTCTCATAAATCGCCGTTTCGCACGAAAGAAAAATGAATTTGTGAGTTTAAATAGTTCAAAACAGCGTTTTTCTATGTTTTTGCAAGTTTAAAACAGCAATTTTATCGTCATTTCTCATAAATCGCCGTTTCGCACGAAAGAAACCTGAATTTATCAGTTTGAATAGTTAAAAACAGCGTTTTTCTATGTTTTTGCAAGTTTAAAACAGCAATTTTATCGTCATTTCTCATAAATCGCCGTTTCGCACGAAAGAAACATGAATTTGTCAGTTTGAATAGTTCAAAACAGCGTTTCTCTATGTTTTTGCAAGTTTAAAACAGCAATTTTATCGTCATTTCTCATAAATCGCCGTTTCGCACTAAAGAAACATGAATTTATCAGTTTGAATAGTTCAAAACAGCGTTTTTCTACGTTTTTGCAAGTTTAAAAGAGCAATTTTATCGTCATTTCTCATAAATCGTCGTTTAGCACGAAAGAAACATGAATTTGTCAGTTTGAATAGTTCAAAACAGCGTTTTTCTATGTTTTTGCAAGTTTAAAACAGCAATTTTATCGTCATTTCTCATAAATCGCCGTTTCGCACGAAAGAAACATGAATTTGTCAGTTTGAATAGTTCAAAACAGCGTTTCTCTATGTTTTTGCAAGTTTAAAACAGCAATTTTATCGTCATTTCTCATAAATCGCCGTTTCGCACTAAAGAAACATGAATTTATCAGTTTGAATAGTTCAAAACAGCGTTTTTCTACGTTTTTGCAAGTTTAAAAGAGCAATTTTATCGTCATTTCTCATAAATCGCCGTTTAGCACGAAAGAAACATGAATTTGTCAGTTTGAATAGTTCAAAACAGCGTTTTTCTATGTTTTTGCAAGTTTTAAACAGCAATTTTATCGTCATTTCTCATAAATCGCCGTTTCGCACGAAAGAAACATGAATTTGTCAGTTTGAATAGTTCAAAACAGCGTTTTTCTATGTTTTTGCAAGTTTAAAACAGCAATTTTATCGTCATTTCTCATAAATCGCCGTTTCGCACGAAAGAAACATGAATTTGTCAGTTTGAATAGTTCAAAACAGCGTTTTTCTATGTTTTTGCAAGTTTAAAACAGCAATTTTATCGTCATTTCTCATAAATCGCCGTTTCGCACAAAGAAACCTAAATTTATCAGTTTGAATAGTTAAAAAGAGCGTTTTTCTATGTTTTTGCAAGTTTAAAACAGCAATTTTATCGTCATTTCTCATAAATCGCCGTTTCCCACGAAAGAAACATGAATTTGTCAGTTTCAATAGTTCAAAACAGCGTTTTTCTACGTTTTTGCAAGTTTAAAACAGCAATTTTATCGTCATTTCTCATAAATCGCCGTTTCGCACGAAAGAAACATGAATTTGTCAGTATGAATAGTTCAAAACAGCGTTTTTCTATGTTTTTACAAGTTTAAAACAGCAATTTTATCGTTATTTCTCATAAATCGCCGTTTCGCACGAAAGAAACCTGAACTTATCAGTTTGAATAGTTGAAAAGAGCGTTTTTCTATGTTTTTGCAAGTTTAAAACAGCAATTTTATCGTTATTTCTCATAAATCGCCGTTTCGCACGAAAGAAACATGAATTTGTCAGTTTCAATAGTTCAAAACAGCGTTTTTCTACGTTTTTGCAAGTTTAAAACAGCAATTTTATCGTCATTTCTCATAAATCGCCGTTTCGCACGAAAGAAATATGAATTTGTCAGTTTGAATAGTTCAAAACAGCGTTTTTCTATGTTTTTGCAAGTTTAAAACAGCAATTTTATCGTCATTTCTCATAAATCGCCGTTTCACACGAAAGAAACATGAATTTGTCAGTTTGAATAGTTCAAAACAGCGTTTTTCTATTTTTTTGGAAGTTTAAAACAGCAATTTTATCGTCATTTCTCATAAATCGCCGTTTCGCACGAAAGAAAAATGAATTTGTGAGTTTAAATAGTTCAAAACAGCGTTTTTCTATGTTTTTGCAAGTTTAAAACAGCAATTTTATCGTCATTTCTCATAAATCGCCGTTTCGCACGAAAGAAACCTGAATTTATCAGTTTGAATAGTTAAAAACAGCGTTTTTCTATGTTTTTGCAAGTTTAAAACAGCAATTTTATCGTCATTTCTCATAAATCGCCGTTTCGCACGAAAGAAACATGAATTTGTCAGTTTAAATAGTTCAAAACAGCGTTTTTCTATGTTTTTGCAAGTTTAAAACAGCAATTTTATCGTCATTTCTCATAAATCGCCGTTTCGCACGAAAGAAACATGAATTTATCTGTTTAAATAGTTGAAAACAGCGTTTTTCTATGTTTTTGCAAGATTAAAACAGCAGTTTTATCGTGATTTCACAAAAATCCACCGGTTTGAACGAAAGAAACATGTATTTATCAGTTTGAATAGTTGAAAACAGCGTTTTTCTATGTTTTTGCAAGTTTAAAAGCAATTTTATCGTCATTTCTCAAAAATCGCCGTTTCGCACGAAAGAAACATGAATTTATCAGTTTGAATAGTTGAAAACAGCGTTTTTCTATGTTTTTGCAAGTTTATAACAGCAATTTTATCGTCATTTCTCATAAATCGCCGTTTCGCACGAAAAAAACATGAATTTATTAGTTTGGATAGTTCAAAACAGCGTTTTCTATGTTTTTGCAAGTTTAAAACAGCAATTTTATCGTGATTTCACAAAAATCCACCGTTTCGAAGGAAAGAAACATGAATTTATCTGGTTGAATAGTTGAAAACAGCGTTTTTCTATGTTTTTGCAAGTTTAAAACAGCAATTTTATCGTCATTTCTCATAAATCGCCGTTTCGCACGAAACAAACATGAATTTGTCAGTTTGAATATTTCAAAACAGCGTTTTTCTACGTTTTTGCAAGTTTAAAAGAGCAATTTTATCGTCATTTCTCATAAATCGCCGTTTCGCACGAAAGAAACATGAATTTGTCAGTTTGAATAGTTCAAAACAGCGTTTTTCTATATTTTTGCAAGTTTAAATCAGCAATTTTATCGTCATTTCTCATATATCGCCGATTCACACAAAAGAAACATGAATTTGTCAGTTTGAATAGTTCAAAATAGCGTTTTTCTATGTTTTTGCAAGTTTAAAACAGCAATTTTATCGTCATTTCTCATAAATCGCCGTTTCGCATGAAAGAAACATGAATTTATCAGTTTGAATAGTTGAAAACAACGTTTTTCTATGTTTTTGCAAGTTTAAAACAGCAATTTTATCGTCATTTCTCATAAATCGCCGTTTCGCACGAAAGAAACATGAATTTGTCAGTTTGAATAGTTCAAAACAGCGTTTTTCTATGTTTTTGCAAGTTTAAAACAGCAATTTTATCGTCATTTCTCATAAATCGCCGTTTCACACGAAAGAAACATGAATTTGTCAGTTTGAATAGTTCAAAACAGCGTTTTTCTATGTTTTTGCAAGTTTAAAACAGAAATTTTATCGTCATTTCTCATAAATCGCCGTTTCGCACGGAAGAAACATGAATTTGTCAGTTTGAATAGTTGAAAACAGCGTTTTTCAATGTTTTTGCAAGTTTAAAACAGCAATTTTATCGTGATTTCACAAAAATCCACCGTTTCGAACGTAAGAAACATGAATTTGTCAGTTTGAATAGTTCAAAACAGCGTTTTTCTATGTTTTTGCAAGTTTAAAACAGCAATTTTATCGTCATTTCTCATAAATCGCCGTTTTGCACGAAAGAAACCTGAATTTATCAGTTTGAATAGTTAAAAAGAGCGTTTTTCTATGTTTTTGCAAGTTTAAAACAGCAATTTTATCGTCATTTCTCATAAATCGCCGTTTCGCACGAAAGAAACATGAATTTGTCAGTTTCAATAGTTCAAAACAGAGTTTTTCTACGTTTTTGCAAGTTTAAAACAACAATTTTATCGTCATTTCTCATAAATCGCCGTTTCGCACGAAAAAAACATGAATTTGTCAGTTGGAATAGTTCAAGACAGCGTTTTTCTATGTTTTTGCAAGTTTAAAACAGCAAATTTATCGTCATTTCTCATAAATCGCCGTTTCGCACGAAAGAAACCTGAATTTATTAGTTTGAATAGTTAAAAAGAGCGTTTTTCTATGTTTTTGCAAGTTTAAAACAGCAATTTTATCGTCATTTCTCATAAATCGCCGTTTCGCACGAAAGAAACATGAATTTGTCAGTTGGAATAGTTCAAGACAGCGTTTTTTTATGTTTTTGCAAGTTTAAAACAGCAAATTTATCGTCATTTCTCATAAATCGCCGTTTCGCACGAAAGAAACCTGAATTTATCAGTTTAAATAGTTGAAAACAGCGTTTTTCTATGTTTTTGCAAGATTAAAACAGTAGTTTTATCGTGATTTCACAAAAATCCACCGTTTTGAACGAAAGAAACATGAATTTGTCAGTTTTAATAGTTCAAAACAGCGTTTTTCTACGTTTTTGCAAGTTTAAAACAGCAATTTTATCGTCATTTCTCATAAATCGCCGTTTCGCACGATAGAAACATGAATTTGTCAGTTTCAATAGTTCAAAACAGCGTTTTTCTACGTTTTTGCAAGTTTAAAAGAGCAATTTTATCGTCATTTCTAATAAATCGCCGTTTCGCACGAAAGAAATATGAATTTGTCAGTTTGAATAGTTCAAAACAGCGTTTTTCTATGTTTTTGCAAGTTTAAAACAGCAATTTTATCGTCATTTCTCATAAATCGCCGTTTCACACGAAAGAAACATGAATTTGTCAGTTTGAATAGTTCAAAACAGCGTTTTTCTATTTTTTTGGAAGTTTAAAACAGCAATTTTATCGTCATTTCTCATAAAACGCCGTTTCGCACGAAAGAAAAATGAATTTGTGAGTTTAAATAGTTCAAAACAGCGTTTTTCTATGTTTTTGCAAGTTTAAAACAGCAATTTTATCGTCATTTCTCATAAATCGCCGTTTCGCACGAAAGAAACCTGAATTTATCAGTTTGAATAGTTAAAAACAGCGTTTTTCTATGTTTTTGCAAGTTTAAAACAGCAATTTTATCGTCATTTCTCATAAATCGCCGTTTCGCACGAAAGAAACATGAATTTGTCAGTTTAAATAGTTCAAAACAGCGTTTTTCTATGTTTTTGCAAGTTTAAAACAGCAATTTTATCGTCATTTCTCATAAATCGCCGTTTCGCACGAAAGAAACATGAATTTATTAGTTTGGATAGTTCAAAACAGCGTTTTCTATGTTTTTGCAAGTTTAAAACAGCAATTTTATCGTGATTTCACAAAAATCCACCGTTTCGAAGGAAAGAAACATGAATTTATCTGGTTGAATAGTTGAAAACAGCGTTTTTCTATGTTTTTGCAAGTTTAACAGCAATTTTATCGTCATTTCTCAAAAATCGCCGTTTCGCACGAAAGAAACATGAATTTATCAGTTTGAATAGTTGAAAACAGCGTTTTTCTATGTTTTTGCAAGTTTATAACAGCAATTTTATCGTCATTTCTCATAAATCGCCGTTTCGCACGAAAAAAACATGAATTTATTAGTTTGGATAGTTCAAAACAGCGTTTTCTATGTTTTTGCAAGTTTAAAACAGCAATTTTATCGTGATTTCACAAAAATCCACCGTTTCGAAGGAAAGAAACATGAATTTATCTGGTTGAATAGTTGAAAACAGCGTTTTTCTATGTTTTTGCAAGTTTAAAACAGCAATTTTATCGTCATTTCTCATAAATCGCCGTTTCGCACGAAACAAACATGAATTTGTCAGTTTGAATATTTCAAAACAGCGTTTTTCTACCTTTTTTGCAAGTTTAAAAAAGCAATTTTATCGTCATTTCTCATAAATCGCCGTTTCGCACGAAAGAAACATGAATTTGTCAGTTTGAATAGTTCAAAACAGCGTTTTTCTATATTTTTGCAAGTTTAAAACAGCAATTTTATCGTCATTTCTCATATATCGCCGATTCACACGAAAGAAACATGAATTTGTCAGTTTGAATAGTTCAAAATAGCGTTTTTCTATGTTTTTGCAAGTTTAAAACAGCAATTTTATCGTCATTTCTCATAAATCGCCGTTTCGCATGAAAGAAACATGAATTCATCAGTTTGAATAGTTGAAAACAACGTTTTTCTATGTTTTTGCAAGTTTAAAACAGCAATTTTATCGTCATTTCTCATAAATCGCCGTTTCGCACGAAAGAAACATGAATTTGTCAGTTTGAATAGTTCAAAACAGCGTTTTTCTATGTTTTTGCAAGTTTAAAACAGCAATTTTATCGTCATTTCTCATAAATCGCCGTTTCACACGAAAGAAACATGAATTTGTCAGTTTGAATAGTTCAAAACAGCGTTTTTCTATGTTTTTGCAAGTTTAAAACAGCAATTTTATCGTCATTTCTCATAAATCGCCGTTTTGCACGAAAGAAACCTGAATTTATCAGTTTGAATAGTTAAAAAGAGCGTTTTTCTATGTTTTTGCAAGTTTAAAACAGCAATTTTATCGTCATTTCTCATAAATCGCCGTTTCGCTCGAAAGAAACATGAATTTGTCAGTTTCAATAGTTCAAAACAGAGTTTTTCTACGTTTTTGCAAGTTTAAAACAACAATTTTATCGTCATTTCTCATAAATCGCCGTTTCGCACGAAAAAAACATGAATTTGTCAGTTGGAATAGTTCAAGACAGCGTTTTTCTATGTTTTTGCAAGTTTAAAACAGCAAATTTATCGTCATTTCTCATAAATCGCCGTTTCGCACGAAAGAAACCTGAATTTATTAGTTTGAATAGTTAAAAAGAGCGTTTTTCTATGTTTTTGCAAGTTTAAAACAGCAATTTTATCGTCATTTCTCATAAATCGCCGTTTCGCACGAAAGAAACATGAATTTGTCAGTTGGAATAGTTCAAGACAGCGTTTTTTTATGTTTTTGCAAGTTTAAAACAGCAAATTTATCGTCATTTCTCATAAATCGCCGTTTCGCACGAAAGAAACCTGAATTTATCAGTTTAAATAGTTGAAAACAGCGTTTTTCTATGTTTTTGCAAGATTAAAACAGTAGTTTTATCGTGATTTCACAAAAATCCACCGTTTTGAACGAAAGAAACATGAATTTGTCAGTTTCAATAGTTCAAAACAGCGTTTTTCTACGTTTTTGCAAGTTTAAAACAGCAATTTTATCGTCATTTCTCATAAATCGCCGTTTCGCACGATAGAAACATGAATTTGTCAGTTTCAATAGTTCAAAACAGCGTTTTTCTACGTTTTTGCAAGTTTAAAAGAGCAATTTTATCGTCATTTCTAAAAAATCGCCGTTTCGCACGAAAGAAACATGAATTTGTCAGTTTGAATAGTTCAAAACAGCGTTTTTCTATGTTTTTGCAAGTTTAAAACAGCAATTTTATCGTCATTTCTCATAAATCGCCGTTTCGCACGAAAGAAACCTAAATTTATCAGTTTGAATAGTTAAAAAGAGCATTTTTCTATGTTTTTGCAAGTTTAAAACAGCAATTTTATCGTCATTTCTCATAAATCGCCGTTTCCCACGAAAGAAACATGAATTTGTCAGTTTCAATAGTTCAAAACAGCGTTTTTCTACGTTTTTGCAAGTTTAAAACAGCAATTTTATCGTCATTTCTCATAAATCGCCGTTTCGCACGAAAGAAACATGAATTTGTCAGTATGAATAGTTCAAAACAGCGTTTTTCTATGTTTTTGCAAGTTTAAAACAGCAATTTTATCGTCATTTCTCATAAATCGCCGTTTTGCGCGAAAGAAACCTGAATTTATCAGTTTGAATAGTTGAAAAGAGCGTTTTTCTATGTTTTTGCAAGTTTAAAACAGCAATTTTATCGTTATTTCTCATAAATCGCCGTTTCGCACGAAAGAAACATGAATTTGTCAGTTTCAATAGTTCAAAACAGCGTTTTTCTACGTTTTTGCAAGTTTAAAACAGCAATTTTATCGTCATTTCTCATAAATCGCCGTTTCGCACGAAAGAAATATGAATTTGTCAGTTTGAATATTTCAAAACAGCGTTTTTCTATGTTTTTGCAAGTTTAAAACAGCAATTTTATCGTCATTTCTCATAAATCGCCGTTTCGCACGAAAGAAACCTGAATTTATTAGTTTGAATAGTTAAAAAGAGCGTTTTTCTATGTTTTTGCAAGTTTAAAACAGCAATTTTAACGTCATTTCTCATAAATCGCCGTTTCGCACGAAAGAAACATGAATTTATCAGTTTGAATAGTTGAAAACAACGTTTTCTATGTTTTTGCAAGTTTAAAACAGCAATTTTATCGTCATTTCTCATAAATCGCCGTTTCGCACGAAAGAAAAATGAATTTGTCAGTTTAAATAGTTCAAAACAGCGTTTTTCTATGTTTTTGCAAGTTTAAAACAGCAATTTTATCGTCATTTCTCATAAATCGCCGTTTCGCACGAAAGAAACCTGAATTTATCAGTTTGAATAGTTAAAAACAGCGTTTTTCTATGTTTTTGCAAGTTTAAAACAGCAATTTTATCGTCATATCTCATAAATCGCCGTTTCGCACTAAAGAAACATGAATTTGTCAGTTTGAATAGTTCAAAACAGGGTTTTCTATGTTTTTGCAAGTTTAAAACAGCAATTTTATCGTCATTTCTCATAAATCGCCGTTTCGCACGGAAGAAACATGAATTTGTCAGTATGAATAGTTGAAAACAGCGTTTTTCAATGTTTTTGCAAGTTTAAAACAGCAATTTTATCGTGATTTCACAAAAATCCACCGTTTCGAACGTAAGAAACATGAATTTATCAGTTTGAATAGTTGAAAACAGCGTTTTTCTATGTTTTTGCAAGTTTAAAACAGCAATTTTATCGTCATAACTCATAAATCGCCGTTAACATGAATTTGTCAGTTTGAATAGTTCAAAGCAGCGTTTTTCTATGTTTTTGCAAGTTTAAAACAGCAATTTTATCGTCATTTCTCATAAATCGCCGTTTCACACGAAAGAAACATGAATTTGTCAGTTTGAATAGTTCAAAACAGCGTTTTTCTATGTTTTTGCAAGTTTAAAACAGCAATTTTATCGTCATTGCTCATAAATCGCCGTTTCGCACGAAAGATACATGAATTTGTCAGTTTGAATAGTTCAAAACAGCGTTTTTCTATGTTTTTGCAAGTTTAAAGCAACAATTTTATCGTCATTTCTCATAAATCGCCGTTTCACACGAAAGAAATATGAATTTGTCAGTTTGAATAGTTCAAAACAGCGTTTTTCTATGTTTTTGCAAGTTTAAAACAGCAATTTTATCGTCATTTCTCATAAATCGCCGTTTCGCACGGAAGAAACATGAATTTGTCAGTTTGAATAGTTGAAAACAGCGTTTTTTAATGTTTTTGCAAGTTTAAAACAGCAATTTTATCGTGATTTCACAAAAATCCACCGTTTCGAACGTAAGAAATATGAATTTATCAGTTTGAATAGTTGAAAAGAGCGTTTTTCTATGTTTTTGCAAGTTAAAAACAGCAATTTTATTGTCATTTCTCATAATCGCCGTTTCGCACGAAAGAAACATGAATTTGTCAGTTTGAATAGTTCAAAACAGCATTTTTCTATGTTTTTGCAAGTTTAAAACAGCAATTTTATCGTCATTTCTCATAAATCGTCGTTTCACACGAAAAAAACATGAATTTGTCAGTTTGAATAGTTCAAAACAGCGTTTTTCTATGTTTTTGCAAGTTTAAAACAGCAATTTTATCGTCATTTCTCATAAATCGCCGTTTCGCACGGAAGAAACATGAATTTGTCAGTTTGAATAGTTGAAAACAGCGTTTTTTAATGTTTTTGCAAGTTAAAAACAGCAATTTTATCGTCATTTCTCATAAATCGCCGTTTCGCACGAAAGAAACATGAATTTGTCAGTTTGAATAGTTCAAAACAGCGTTTTTCTATGTTTTTGCAAGTTTAAAACAGCAACTTTATCGTCATTTCTCATAAATCGCCGTTTCACACGAAAGAAACATGAATTTGTCAGTTTGAATAGTTCAAAACAGCGTTTTTCTATGTTTTTAAAGTTTAAAACAGCAATTTTATCGTCATTTCTCATAAATCGCCGTTTCACACGAAAGAAACATGAATTTGTCAGTTTGAATAGTTCAAAACAGCGTTTTTCTATGTTTTTTGCAAGTTTAAAACAGAAATTTTATCGTCATTTCTCATAAATCGCCGTTTCGCACGGAAGAAACATGAATTTGTCAGTTTGAATAGTTGAAAACAGCGTTTTTCAATGTTTTTGCAAGTTTTAAACAGCAATTTTATCGTGATTTCACAAAAATCCTCCGTTTCTAACGTAAGAAACATGAATTTATCAGTTTGAATAGTTGAAAACAGCGTTTTTCTATGTTTTTGCAAGTTTAAAACAGCAATTTATCGTCATATCTCATAAATCGCCGTTTCGCACGAAAGAAACATGAATTTGTCAGTTTGAATAGTTCAAAACAGCGTTTTTCTATGTTTTTGCAAGTTTAAAACAGCAATTTTATCGTCATTTCTCATAAATCGCCGTTTCACACGAAAAAAACATGAATTTGTCAGTTTGAATAGTTCAAAACAGCGTTTTTCTATGTTTTTGCAAGTTTTAAAACAGCAATTTTTCGTCATTTCTCATAAATCGCCGTTTCGCACGGAAGAAACATGAATTTGTCAGTTTGAATAGTTGAAAACAGCGTTTTTCAATGTTTTTGCAAGTTTAAAACAGCAATTTTATCGTGATTTCACAAAAATCCACCGTTTCACACGAAAAAAACATGAATTTGTCAGTTTGAATAGTTCAAACAGCAATTTTATCGTCATTTCTCAATAATCGCCGTTTCGAACGTAAGAAACATGAATTTATCAGTTTGAATAGTTAAAAACAGCGTTTTTCTATGTTTTTGCAAGTTTAAAACAGCAATTTTATCGTCATATCTCATAAATCGCCGTTTCGCACTAAAGAAACATGAATTTGTCAGTTTGAATAGTTCAAAACAGCGTTTTTCTATGTTTTTGCAAGTTTAAAACAGCAATTTTATCGTCATTTCTCATAAATCGCCGTTTCGCACGGAAGAAACATGAATTTCTCAGTTCGAATAGTTGAAAACAGCGTTTTTCAATGTTTTTGCAAGTTTAAAACAGCAATTTTATCGTGATTTCACAAAAATCCACCGTTTCGAACGTAAGAAACATGAATTTATCAGTTTGAATAGTTGAAAACAGCGTTTTTCTATGTTTTTGCAAGTTTAAAACAGCAATTTTATCGTGATTTCACAAAATCCACCGTTTCGAAGGAAAGAAACATGAATTTATCTGGTTGAATAGTTGAAAACAGCGTTTTTCTATGTTTTTGCAAGTTTAAAACAGCAATTTTATCGTCATTTCTCATAAATCGCCGTTTCGCACGAAACAAACATGAATTTGTCAGTTTGAATATTTCAAACAGCGTTTTTCTACGTTTTTGCAAGTTTAAAAGAGCAATTTTATCGTCATTTCTCATAAATCGCCGTTTCGCACGAAAGAAACATGAATTTGTCAGTTTGAATAGTTCAAAACAGCGTTTTTCTATATTTTTGCAAGTTTAAAACAGCAATTTTATCGTCATTTCTCATATATCGCCGATTCACACGAAAGAAACATGAATTTGTCAGTTTGAATAGTTCAAAATAGCGTTTTTCTATGTTTTTGCAAGTTTAAAACAGCAATTTTATCGTCATTTCTCATAAATCGCCGTTTCGCACGAAAGAAACATGAATTTATCAGTTTGAATAGTTGAAAACAACGTTTTTCTATGTTTTTGCAAGTTTAAAACAGCAATTTTATCGTCATTTCTCATAAATCGCCGTTTCACACGAAAGAAACATAAATTTGTCAGTTTGAACAGTTCAAAACAGCGTTTTTCTATGTTTTTGCAAGTTTAAAACAGCAATTTTATCGTCATTTCTCATAAATCGCCGTTTCGCACGAAACAAACATGAATTTGTCAGTTTGAATATTTCAAAACAGCGTTTTTCTACGTTTTTGCAAGTTTAAAAGAGCAATTTTATCGTCATTTCTCATAAATCGCCGTTTCGCACGAAAGAAACATGAATTTGTCAGTTTGAATAGTTCAAAACAGCGTTTTTCTATATTTTTGCAAGTTTAAAACAGCAATTTTATCGTCATTTCTCATATATCGCCGATTCACACGATAGAAACATGAATTTGTCAGTTTGAATAGTTCAAAATAGCGTTTTTCTATGTTTTTGCAAGTTTAAAACAGCAATTTTATCGTCATTTCTCATAAATCGCCGTTTCGCACGAAAGAAACATGAATTTATCAGTTTGAATAGTTGAAAACAACGTTTTTCTATGTTTTTGCAAGTTTAAAACAGCAATTTTATCGTCATTTCTCATATATCGCCGATTCACACGAAAGAAACATGAATTTGTCAGTTTGAATAGTTCAAAACAGCGTTTTTCTATGTTTTTGCAAGTTTAAAACAGAAATTTTATCGTCATTTCTCATAAATCGCCGTTTCGCACGGAAGAAACATGAATTTGTCAGTTTGAATAGTTGAAAACAGCGTTTTTCAATGTTTTTGCAAGTTTAAAACAGCAATTTTATCGTGATTTCACAAAAATCCACCGTTTCGAACGTAAGAAACATGAACTTGTCAGTTTGAATAGTTCAAAACAGCGTTTTTCTATGTTTTTGCAAGTTTAAAACAGCAATTTTATCGTCATTTCTCATAAATCGCCGTTTCGCACGAAAGAAACCTGAATTTATCAGTTTGAATAGTTAAAAAGAGCGTTTTTCTATGTTTTTGCAAGTTTAAAACAGCAATTTTATCGTCATTTCTCATAAATCGCCGTTTCGCACGAAAGAAACATGAATTTGTCAGTTTCAATAGTTCAAAACAGCGTTTTTCTACGATTTTGCAAGTTTAAAACAGCAATTTTATCGTCATTTCTCATAAATCGCCGTTTCGCACGAAAGAAACATGAATTTGTCAGTTTGAATAGTTCAAGACAGCGTTTTTCTATGTTTTTGCAAGTTTAAAACAGCAATTTTATCGTCATTTCTCATAAATCGCCGTTTCGCACGAAACAAACATGAATTTATCAGTTTAAATAGTTGAAAACAGCGTTTTTCTATGTTTTTGCAAGATTAAAACAGTAGTTTTATCGTGATTTCACAAAAATCCACCGTTTTGAACGAAAGAAACATGAATTTGTCAGTTTCAATATTTCAAAACAGCGTTTTTCTACGTTTTTGCAATTTTAAAACAGCAATTTTATCGTCATTTCTCATAAATCGCCGTTTCGCACGAAAGAAACATGAATTTGTCAGTTTGAATAGTTCAAAACAGCGTTTTTCTATATTTTTGCAAGTTTAAAACAGCAATTTTATCGTCATTTCTCATATATCGCCGATTCACACGAAAGAAACATGAATTTGTCAGTTTGAATAGTTCAAAATAGCGTTTTTCTATGTTTTTGCAAGTTTAAAACAGCAATTTTATCGTCATTTCTCATAAATCGCCGTTTCGCACGAAAGAAACATGAATTTATCAGTTTGAATAGTTGAAAACAACGTTTTTCTATGTTTTTGCAAGTTTAAAACAGCAATTTTATCGTCATTTCTCATAAATCGCCGTTTCACACGAAAGAAACATAAATTTGTCAGTTTGAACAGTTCAAAACAGCGTTTTTTCTATGTTTTTGCAAGTTTAAAACAGCAATTTTATCGTCATTTCTCATAAATCGCCGTTTCGCACGAAACAAACATGAATTTGTCAGTTTGAATATTTCAAAACAGCGTTTTTCTACGTTTTTGCAAGTTTAAAAGAGCAATTTTATCGTCATTTCTCATAAATCGCCGTTTCGCACGAAAGAAACATGAATTTGTCAGTTTGAATAGTTCAAAACAGCGTTTTTTCTATATTTTTGCAAGTTTAAAACAGCAATTTTATCGTCATTTCTCATATATCGCCGATTCACACGATAGAAACATGAATTTGTCAGTTTGAATAGTTCAAAATAGCGTTTTTCTATGTTTTTGCAAGTTTAAAACAGCAATTTTATCGTCATTTCTCATAAATCGCCGTTTCGCACGAAAGAAACATGAATTTATCAGTTTGAATAGTTGAAAACAACGTTTTTCTATGTTTTTGCAAGTTTAAAACAGCAATTTTATCGTCATTTCTCATATATCGCCGATTCACACGAAAGAAACATGAATTTGTCAGTTTGAATAGTTCAAAACAGCGTTTTTCTATGTTTTTGCAAGTTTAAAACAGAAATTTTATCGTCATTTCTCATAAATCGCCGTTTCGCACGGAAGAAACATGAATTTGTCAGTTTGAATAGTTGAAAACAGCGTTTTTTCAATGTTTTTGCAAGTTTAAAACAGCAATTTTATCGTGATTTCACAAAAATCCACCGTTTCGAACGTAAGAAACATGAATTTGTCAGTTTGAATAGTTCAAAACAGCGTTTTTCTATGTTTTTGCAAGTTTAAAACAGCAATTTTATCGTCATTTCTCATAAATCGCCGTTTCGCACGAAAGAAACCTGAATTTATCAGTTTGAATTGTTAAAAAGAGCGTTTTTTCTATGTTTTTGCAAGTTTAAAACAGCAATTTTATCGTCATTTCTCATAAATCGCCGTTTCGCACGAAAGAAACATGAATTTGTCAGTTTCAATAGTTCAAAACAGCGTTTTTCTACGTTTTTGCAAGTTTAAAACAGCAATTTTATCGTCATTTCTCATAAATCGCCGTTTCGCACGAAAGAAACATGAATTTGTCAGTTTGAATAGTTCAAGACAGCGTTTTTCTATGTTTTTGCAAGTTTAAAACAGCAATTTTATCGTCATTTCTCATAAATCGCCGTTTCGCACGAAACAAACATGAATTTATCAGTTTAAATAGTTGAAAACAGCGTTTTTTCTATGTTTTTGCAAGATTAAAACAGTAGTTTTATCGTGATTTCACAAAAATCCACCGTTTTGAACGAAAGAAACATGAATTTGTCAGTTTCAATATTTCAAAACAGCGTTTTTCTACGTTTTTGCAATTTTAAAACAGCAATTTTATCGTCATTTCTCATAAATCGCCGTTTCGCACGATAGAAACATGAATTTGTCAGTTTGAATAGTTCAAAACAGGGTTTTTCTATGTTTTTACAAGTTTAAAACAGCAATTTTATCGTCATTTCTCATAAATCGCCGTTTCACACGAAAAAAACATGAATTTGTCAGTTTGAATAATTCAAAATAGCGTTTTTCTATGTTTTTGCAAGTTTAAAACAGCAATTTTATCGTCATTTCTCATAAATCGCCGTTTCGCACTAATGAAACATGAATTTATCAGTTTGAATAGTTTAAAACAGCGTTTTTCTATGTTTTTGCAAGTTTAAAACAGCAATTTTATCGTCATTTCTCATAAATCGCCGTTTCGCACGGAAGAAACATGAATTTGTCAGTTTGAATAGTTGAAAACAGCGTTTTTCAATGTTTTTGCAAGTTTAAAACAGCAATTTTATCGTGATTTCACAAAAATCCACCGTTTCGAACGTAAGAAACATGAATTTGTCAGTTTGAATAGTTCAAAACAGCGTTTTTCTATGTTTTTGCAAGTTTAAAACAGCAATTTTATCGTCATTTCTCATAAATCGCCGTTTCGCACGAAAGAAACCTGAATTTATCAGTTTGAATAGTTAAAAAGAGCGTTTTTCTATGTTTTTGCAAGTTTAAAACAGCAATTTTATCGTCATTTCTCATAAATCGCCGTTTCGCACGAAAGAAACATGAATTTGTCAGTTTCAATAGTTCAAAACAGCGTTTTTCTACGTTTTTGCAAGTTTAAAACAGCAATTTTATCGTCATTTCTCATAAATCGCCGTTTCGCACGAAAGAAACATGAATTTGTCAGTTTGAATAGTTCAAGACAGCGTTTTTCTATGTTTTTGCAAGTTTAAAACAGCAATTTTATCGTCATTTCTCATAAATCGCCGTTTCGCACGAAACAAACATGAATTTATCAGTTTAAATAGTTGAAAACAGCGTTTTTCTATGTTTTTGCAAGATTAAAACAGTAGTTTTATCGTGATTTCACAAAAATCCACCGTTTTGAACGAAAGAAACATGAATTTGTCAGTTTCAATATTTCAAAACAGCGTTTTTCTACGTTTTTGCAATTTTAAAACAGCAATTTTATCGTCATTTCTCATAAATCGCCGTTTCGCACGATAGAAACATGAATTTGTCAGTTTGAATAGTTCAAAACAGGGTTTTTCTATGTTTTTACAAGTTTAAAACAGCAATTTTATCGTCATTTCTCATAAATCGCCGTTTCACACGAAAAAAACATGAATTTGTCAGTTTGAATAATTCAAAATAGCGTTTTTCTATGTTTTTGCAAGTTTAAAACAGCAATTTTATCGTCATTTCTCATAAATCGCCGTTTCGCACTAAAGAAACATGAATTTATCAGTTTGAATAGTTTAAAACAGCGTTTTTCTATGTTTTTGCAAGTTTAAAACAGCAATTTTATCGTCATTTCTCATAAATCGCCGTTTCGCACGAAAGAAAAATGAATTTGTCAGTTTAAATAGTTCAAAACATCGTTTTTCTATGTTTTTGCAAGTTTAAAATAGCAATTTTATCGTCATATCTCATAAATCGCCGTTTCGCACGAAAGAAACCTGATTTTATTAGTTTGAATAGTTAAAAACAGCGTTTTCTATGTTTTTGCAAGTTTAAAACAGCAATTTTATCGTCATTTCTCATAAATCGCCGTTTCGCACGAAAAAAACATGAATTTATCAGTTTAAATAGTTGAAAACAGCGTTTTTCTATGTTTTAGCAAGATTAAAACAGTAGTTTTATCGTGATTTCACAAAAATCCACCGTTTTAAACGAAAGAAACCTGAATTTATCTGTTTGAATAGTTAAAAACAGCGTTTTTCTATGTTTTTGCAAGTTTAAAACAGCAAATTTATCGTCATTTCTCATAAATCGCCGTTTCGCACGAAAAAAACATGAATTTATCAGTTTAAATAGTTGAAAACAGCGTTTTTCTATGTTTTTGCAAGATTAAAACAGTAGTTTTATCGTGATTTCACAAAAATCCACCGTTTTAAACGAAAGAAACCTGAATTTATCAGTTTGAATAGTTAAAAACAGCGTTTTTCTATGTTTTTGCAAGTTTAAAACAGCAATTTTATCGTCATTTCTCATAAATCGCCGTTTCGCACGAAAGAAACATGAATTTGTCAGTTTCAATAGTTCAAAACAGCGTTTTTCTACGTTTTTGCAAGTTTAAAACAGCAATTTTATCGTCATTTCTCATAAATCGCCGTTTCGCACGAAAGAAACATGAATTTATCAGTTTGAATAGTTGAAAACAACGTTTTTCTATGTTTTTGCAAGTTTAAAACAGCAATTTTATCGTCATTTCTCATAAATCGCCGTTTCACACGAAAGAAACATAAATTTGTCAGTTTGAACAGTTCAAAACAGCGTTTTTCTATGTTTTTGCAAGTTTAAAACAGCAATTTTATCGTCATTTCTCATAAATCGCCGTTTCGCACGAAACAAACATGAATTTGTCAGTTTGAATATTTCAAAACAGCGTTTTTCTACGTTTTTGCAAGTTTAAAAGAGCAATTTTATCGTCATTTCTCATAAATCGCCGTTTCGCACGAAAGAAACATGAATTTGTCAGTTTGAATAGTTCAAAACAGCGTTTTTCTATATTTTTGCAAGTTTAAAACAGCAATTTTATCGTCATTTCTCATATATCGCCGATTCACACGATAGAAACATGAATTTGTCAGTTTGAATAGTTCAAAATAGCGTTTTTCTATGTTTTTGCAAGTTTAAAACAGCAATTTTATCGTCATTTCTCATAAATCGCCGTTTCGCACGAAAGAAACATGAATTTATCAGTTTGAATAGTTGAAAACAACGTTTTTCTATGTTTTTGCAAGTTTAAAACAGCAATTTTATCGTCATTTCTCATATATCGCCGATTCACACGAAAGAAACATGAATTTGTCAGTTTGAATAGTTCAAAACAGCGTTTTTCTATGTTTTTGCAAGTTTAAAACAGAAATTTTATCGTCATTTCTCATAAATCGCCGTTTCGCACGGAAGAAACATGAATTTGTCAGTTTGAATAGTTGAAAACAGCGTTTTTCAATGTTTTTGCAAGTTTAAAACAGCAATTTTATCGTGATTTCACAAAAATCCACCGTTTCGAACGTAAGAAACATGAATTTGTCAGTTTGAATAGTTCAAAACAGCGTTTTTCTATGTTTTTGCAAGTTTAAAACAGCAATTTTATCGTCATTTCTCATAAATCGCCGTTTCGCACGAAAGAAACCTGAATTTATCAGTTTGAATAGTTAAAAAGAGCGTTTTTCTATGTTTTTGCAAGTTTAAAACAGCAATTTTATCGTCATTTCTCATAAATCGCCGTTTCGCACGAAAGAAACATGAATTTGTCAGTTTCAATAGTTCAAAACAGCGTTTTTCTACGTTTTTGCAAGTTTAAAACAGCAATTTTATCGTCATTTCTCATAAATCGCCGTTTCGCACGAAAGAAACATGAATTTGTCAGTTTGAATAGTTCAAGACAGCGTTTTTCTATGTTTTTGCAAGTTTAAAACAGCAATTTTATCGTCATTTCTCATAAATCGCCGTTTCGCACGAAACAAACATGAATTTATCAGTTTAAATAGTTGAAAACAGCGTTTTTTCTATGTTTTTGCAAGATTAAAACAGTAGTTTTATCGTGATTTCACAAAAATCCACCGTTTTGAACGAAAGAAACATGAATTTGTCAGTTTCAATATTTCAAAACAGCGTTTTTCTACGTTTTTGCAATTTTAAAACAGCAATTTTATCGTCATTTCTCATAAATCGCCGTTTCGCACGATAGAAACATGAATTTGCCAGTTTGAATAGTTCAAAACAGGGTTTTTCTATGTTTTTACAAGTTTAAAACAGCAATTTTATCGTCATTTCTCATAAATCGCCGTTTCACACGAAAAAAACATGAATTTGTCAGTTTGAATAATTCAAAATAGCATTTTTCTATGTTTTTGCAAGTTTAAAACAGCAATTTTATCGTCATTTCTCATAAATCGCCGTTTCGCACTAAAGAAACATGAATTTATCAGTTTGAATAGTTGAAAACAGCGTTTTTCTATGTTTTTGCAAGTTTAAAACAGCAATTTTATCGTCATTTCTCATAAATCGCCGTTTCGCACGAAAGAAAAATGAATTTGTCAGTTTAAATAGTTCAAAACATCGTTTTTCTATGTTTTTGCAAGTTTAAAATAGCAATTTTATCGTCATATCTCATAAATCGCCGTTTCGCACGAAAGAAACCTGATTTTATTAGTTTGAATAGTTAAAAACAGCGTTTTCTATGTTTTTGCAAGTTTAAAACAGCAATTTTATCGTCATTTCTCATAAATCGCCGTTTCGCACGAAAAAAAACATGAATTTATCAGTTTAAATAGTTGAAAACAGCGTTTTTCTATGTTTGTGCAAGATTAAAACAGTAGTTTTATCGTGATTTCACAAAAATCCACCGTTTTAAACGAAAGAAACCTGAATTTATCAGTTTGAATAGTTAAAAACAGCGTTTTTCTATGTTTTTGCAAGTTTAAAACAGCAATTTTATCGTCATTTCTCATAAATCGCCGTTTCGCACGAAAAAAACATGAATTTATCAGTTTAAATAGTTGAAAACAGCGTTTTTCTATGTTTTTTGCAAGATTAAAACAGTAGTTTTATCGTGATTTCACAAAAATCCACCGTTTTAAACGAAAGAAACCTGAATTTATCAGTTTGAATAGTTAAAAACAGCGTTTTTCTATGTTTTTGCAAGTTTAAAACAGCAATTTTATCGTCATTTCTCATAAATCGCCGTTTCGCACGAAAGAAACATGAATTTGTCAGTTTCAATAGTTCAAAACAGCGTTTTTCTACGTTTTTGCAAGTTTAAAACAGCAATTTTATCGTCATTTCTCATAAATCGCCGTTTCGCACGAAAGAAACATGAATTTGTCAGTTTGAATAGTTCAAGACAGCGTTTTTCTATGTTTTTGCAAGTTTAAAACAGCAAATTTATCGTCATTTCTAATAAATCGCTGTTTCGCACGCAAAAAACCTGAATTTATTAGTTTGAATAGTTAAAAAGAGCGTTTTTCTATGTTTTTGCAAGTTTAAAACAGCAATTTTATCGTCATTTCTCATAAATCGCCGTTTCGCACGAAAGAAACATGAATTTATCAGTTTGAATAGTTGAAAACAACGTTTTTCTATGTTTTTGCAAGTTTAAAACAGCAATTTTATCGTCATTTCTCATATATCGCCGATTCACACGAAAGAAACATGAATTTGTCAGTTTGAATAGTTCAAAACAGCGTTTTTCTATGTTTTTGCAAGTTTAAAACAGAAATTTTATCGTCATTTCTCATAAATCGCCGTTTCGCACGGAAGAAACATGAATTTGTCAGTTTGAATAGTTGAAAACAGCGTTTTTCAATATTTTTGCAAGTTTAAAACAGCAATTTTGTCGTGATTTCACAAAAATCCACCGTTTCGAACGTAAGAAACATGAATTTGTCAGTTTGAATAGTTCAAAACAGCGTTTTTCTATGTTTTTGCAAGTTTAAAACAGCAATTTTATCGTCATTTCTCATAAATCGCCGTTTCGCACGAAAGAAACCTGAATTTATCAGTTTGAATAGTTAAAAAGAGCGTTTTTCTATGTTTTTGCAAGTTTAAAACAGCAATTTTATCGTCATTTCTCATAAATCGCCGTTTCGCACGAAAGAAACATGAATTTGTCAGTTTCAATAGTTCAAAACAGCGTTTTTCTACGTTTTTGCAAGTTTAAAACAGCAATTTTATCGTCATTTCTCATAAATCGCCGTTTCGCACGAAAGAAACATGAATTTGTCAGTTTGAATAGTTCAAGACAGCGTTTTTCTATGTTTTTGCAAGTTTAAAACAGCAATTTTATCGTCATTTCTCATAAATCGCCGTTTCGCACGAAACAAACATGAATTTATCAGTTTAAATAGTTGAAAACAGCGTTTTTCTATGTTTTTGCAAGATTAAAACAGTAGTTTTATCGTGATTTCACAAAAATCCACCGTTTTGAACGAAAGAAACATGAATTTGTCAGTTTCAATATTTCAAAACAGCGTTTTTCTACGTTTTTGCAATTTTAAAACAGCAATTTTATCGTCATTTCTCATAAATCGCCGTTTCGCACGATAGAAACATGAATTTGTCAGTTTGAATAGTTCAAAACAGGGTTTTTCTATGTTTTTACAAGTTTAAAACAGCAATTTTATCGTCATTTCTCATAAATCGCCGTTTCGCACGAAAAAAACATGAATTTATCAGTTTAAATAGTTGAAAACAGCGTTTTTCTATGTTTTAGCAAGATTAAAACAGTAGTTTTATCGTGATTTCACAAAAATCCACCGTTTTAAACAAAAGAAACCTGAATTTATCAGTTTGAATAGTTAAAAACAGCGTTTTTCTATGTTTTTGCAAGTTTAAAACAGCAATTTTATCGTCATTTCTCATAAATCGCCGTTTCGCACGAAAAAAACATGAATTTATCAGTTAAAATAGTTGAAAACAGCGTTTTTCTATGTTTTTGCAAGATTAAAACAGTAGTTTTATCGTGATTTCACAAAAATCCACCGTTTTAAACGAAAGAAACCTGAATTTATCAGTTTGAATAGTTAAAAACAGCGTTTTTCTATGTTTTTGCAAGTTTAAAACAGCAATTTTATCGTCATTTCTCATAAATCGCCGTTTCGCACGAAAGAAACATGAATTTGTCAGTTTCAATAGTTCAAAACAGCGTTTTTCTACGTTTTTGCAAGTTTAAAACAGCAATTTTATCGTCATTTCTCATAAATCGCCGTTTCGCACGAAAGAAACATGAATTTGTCAGTTTGAATAGTTCAAGACAGCGTTTTTCTATGTTTTTGCAAGTTTAAAACAGCAAATTTATCGTCATTTCTAATAAATCGCTGTTTCGCACGCAAGAAACCTGAATTTATTAGTTTGAATAGTTAAAAAGAGCGTTTTTCTATGTTTTTGCAAGTTTAAAACAGCAATTTTATCGTCATTTCTCATAAATCGCCGTTTCGCACGAAACAAACATGAATTTATCAGTTTAAATAGTTGAAAACAGCGTTTTTCTATGTTTTTGCAAGATTAAAACAGTAGTTTTATCGTGATTTCACAAAAATCCACCGTTTTGAACGAAAGAAACATGAATTTGTCAGTTTCAATAGTTCAACATACATACATACATACATAACGTCACGCTATGTCCCACTTAGTGGGGTAGCACGAACCCAGAAAAACAGTCAACCAACAATCAATCTCCTCCAAACATTCCTATCCTGACACACCACTTTCGCCTCGTCCACATTCATAGTGCGATTCATACATGCTCGTTTATTCTTCACACTCGGAAACATTCGTTCACGCAACAAACTATCAATCATACCCAACCAGTTATTCCTCGGACGCCCGCGCAATCGGTCACCTTCAATCTCACCCACATATATTAGTTTCACCAACCTTTCATTCGACATTCGCTCAACATGACCAAACCACCTCAACTGACTCACTCCCACTTTCTTAACAACATTCTTCTCAATCTCACACTCATCATACACCAATGTATTCCGTATATGATCACGTCTCGTATACCCACATACTCCTCTCAAATATCTCATTTCCACAGCAGCTATACGTCGTTCATGCTTCTTCATCCACACCCAACATTCAGAACCATACATCAATGTAGGCACTAACACACCATTATACACACTCAATCGAGCATCTCTAGATACATTCACGTTTCGAGCAAATGTACCCAGAGCACCCAATACCTTGCACCCTGCAGACACTCGCCTTTCAATCTCCCGGTCAATACGTCCATCCCTCGAGAACATACTACCCAAATATACAAATTCATTCACTTGTTCCAGTCTCACACCATTCACTGAAACATTACAATCGGTCACCAAATCATTCTTCTCAAACACCAACACTTTACATTTATCGACATTCAATAGCAGATTTAAACCTTTCCCTACTTCATTTATGCTCACAATCATTCTTCTCAATTGCTCCTCAGTTTCACCCAACACAACAACATCATCCGCATAAGCTAACGCAGGCACTATACGTCCACCAATACGTACACCATCAGTTCCATTCAATGCCTTTCGTAACAACACATCCATATACAAATTAAACAACCAAGGAGACATTCCACAACCCTGTTTCACACCAACATCTATACGAAACCAATCACTCAATCTACCATCAACTCTCACCGCAGCCTCACTTCCTTCATACAACGCTCGAATCGCTCCCAACAAATTACCATCCACACCGTACTCTACAAGTACATCCCACATAGTCTCTCGAAGAACACTGTCATACGCTTTCTTTAAATCGAGAAAGCCACAGAACACCTTTTTGTTCTTATCAAGTGACTTCTCAACAATCATTCGAAGAGAAAACAATTGATCTACACAACCTCTCTCAGGCAAAAAACCTCCTTGCATTTCACTTAACTTCGAAATTGTTAAGGCTCGCACCTTATGAATTAATATTTTTCCATACAACTTCCCTACCACACTCAATAAACTTATCGCTCGAAAATTTGTACATTCACTCGAACTGCCTTTGCCTTTAAATAAAGGACAAATAACAGCACGTTTCCAATCATCAGGAGCCACGCACCGTTTCAAACAAAATCTGAACAAATAAACTAACCAATCAAATAATCTTTCACCACCATATTTCAACATTTCATTTGTTATGCCATCCAAACCGGGAGCCTTACCATTCTTTAGACGCATCAATGCAAAGCTGACATCACCTTCATCTATATCCCATTCAATGTTTCTAGCATTTCTTGCATTCCCTCCCCTATTATTCACTCCATTTACACCACCATACAATTCCTTAAAATACTCACACCATCTATTCCTAACATGTGACTCATTCCACAACAACTCACCATTCGCACTCTTAATTGCTTTCACTGGTCTTGTACTCCCACCTCTCAATCTCTTTACAGTCTGCCAAAACATTCTCTTATTCATACTAAAATCATTCGTTAATCTTTCACTCATCAATTCATCGAAACGTGCCTTACTTTCTCTTACGACTCTCTTAACACATTTATTCTTCCTCTTGTATTCCATCAGGCATTCATCACGCAAAGTTCCTGGTACATCCTTCACATTCAAAAATCTCAAATACGCCCTCTTTTTCTCCTCAATCGCTTCTTTCACTTCTTCATTCCACCATGCATTCCTCGAACGACAGCCTAACTTACATTCACCACAAATTTCTTTCGCACATTGAAGGACAATGTCCTTAAATTTCACCCAAACATCATTTATGCAACAATCAAATTTAGGCTCACATTCAGGCAAAGATTCGTTCAATTTCTCTACAAATAACCCTCGAACATCCTCATTCTGTAAAACATTGGATTTCACACGAAACAAGCTCCCAGAACCTTGTACCCTCATTCTCCAACACTTACCTAGACGTATACGCGACACAACCAAATAATGGTCATTCGTTCCAAGCTCAGCCCCTCTTTTCACACGCGTATCAACAACCAAACTCCTCAAGCGCTCATCATACAAAACAAAATCAATCACACTACGTCTATTCGTACTTACATTCTCCCATGTATATATATGAGCTAACTTATGCTTAAAAATGGAATTGGATATGAAGAGGTTCCGCTCCATACAAAAAGAGACTATTTTCCTACCGTTATCATTCACTCTAGAATCCCCAAATTTACCTAACACGCTACCAGACACACTACTCTTTACACCCACCCAACCATTCAAATCACCACAAACAATCACTTTCTCGCCAGGATCACACGCATCAATCACGCTATCTAACAAATTCCAAAATTGATCCTTTGCAAGATCACTTTCAGATTCAGTTGGGCCGTAAACGGACACAACGAAGATTCTATGAAAGCCTACCTTAAATCTGCACCATAAAATTCTCTCCGAAATACAACCATTATTTCTAATACATGCTTTCATTCGTTCACTTACAACCATACCCACACCATGTTTCGCTCTAGCATTCGCACACACACCCGACCATAAACAAAACATTCCATCCACCTCTTCCTCGCCACAACCTTTCTGCATCGTTTCACTTACACATAAAACATCCACATTATACGTACGCATTGCAGACATCAATTCATTTTTCTTTCCATTTATACCTCTGACATTCCACGTAGCAAACTTACATTCATCAAACTTCGCCCATTTATTCTTCATTTTCACAAAATGAAAGATTGAAAAAGAAACGGGTTCTCTCGGTACAAGAGTAGGAGTCAAGGTAGCTTACCAGGCTTATCCTTGATAAAGAAAGAGAGGTAATAAATTATATCATATACACTCAAATATACATTTACATACCCGTAACTATCCCGTAACCAATGTAAATAAAATGAAAAAACGTCAAAAAATTATGCAAAATTATAAAAATTAACCTAAACTTGAATATAAATGAAAGATAATACTTAGCTTTATTATATGTGAGGTGCTGAAACCAAATATCAGTAAATCTCAGTAGAAGAAGGCGAAAAACCCAGTCAAAAATCAAAAATTGGACCAGATGACAGGAACGCACCTACTTCTGTTCCACCGCACACTTCATTTATCATTTATCGTCAATTCTCATAAATCGCCGTTTCGCACGAAAGAAACATGAATTTGTCAGTTTGAATAGTTCAAAACAGCGTTTTTCTATGCTTTTGCAAGTTTAAAGCAGCAATTTTATCGTCATTTCTCATAAATCGCCGTTTCACACGAAAGAAACATGAATTTGTCAGTTTGAATAGTTCAAAACAGCGTTTTTCTATGTTTTTGCAAGTTTAAAACAGCAATTTTATCGTCATTTCTCATAAATCGCCGTTTCGCACGGAAGAAACATGAATTTGTCAGTTTGAATAGTTGAAAACAGCGTTTTTCAATGTTTTTGCAAGTTTAAAACAGCAATTTTATCGTGATTTCACAAAAATCCACCGTTTCGAACGTAAGAAACATGAATTTATCAGTTTGAATAGTTGAAAACAGCGTTTTTCTATGTTTTTGCAAGTTTAAAACAGCAATTTTATCGTCATTTCTCATAAATCGCCGTTTCACACGAAAAAAACATGAATTTGTCAGTTTGAATAGTTCAAAATAGCATTTTTCTATGTTTTTGCATGTTTAAAACAGCAATTTTATCGTCATTTCTCATAAGTCGCCGTTTCGCACTGAAGAAACATGAATTTATCAGTTTGAATAGTTGAAAACAGCGTTTTTCTATGTTTTTGCAAGTTTAAAACAGCAATTTTATCGTCATTTCTCATAAATCGCCGTTTCGCACGAAAGAAAAATGAATTTGTCAGTTTAAATAGTTCAAAACATCGTTTTTCTATGTTTTTGCAAGTTTAAAATAGCAATTTTATCGTCATTTCTCATAAATCGCCGTTTCGCACAAAAGAAACCTGATTTTATTAGTTTGAATAGTTAAAAACAGCGTTTTTCTATGTTTTTGCAAGTTTAAAACAGCAATTTTATCGTCATTTCTCATAAATCGCCGTTTCGCACGAAAGAAACATGAATTTGTCAGTTTGAATAGTTCAAAACAGCGTTTTTCTATGTTTTTGCAAGTTTAAAACAGCAATTTTATCGTCATTTCTCATAAATCGACGTTTCGCACGAAAGAAACATGAATTTGTCAGTTTCAATAGTTCAAAACAGCGTTTTTCTACGTTTTTGCAAATTTAAAAGAGCAATTTTATCGTCATTTCTCATAAATCGCCGTTTCGCACGAAAGAAACATGAATTTGTCAGTTTCAATAGTTCAAAACAGCGTTTTTCTACGTTTTTGCAAGTTTAAAACAGCAATTTTATCGTCATTTCTCATAAATCGCCGTTTCGCACGAAAGAAACATGAATTTGTCAGTTTGAGTAGTTCAAAACAGCGTTTTTCTATGTTTTTGCAAGTTTAAAACAGCAATTTTATCGTCATTTCTCATAAATCGCCGTTTCACACGAAAGAAACATGAATTTGTCAGTTTGAATAGTTCAAAACAGCGTTTTTCTATGTTTTTGCAAGTTTAAAACAGAAATTTTATCGTCATTTCTCATAAATCGCCGTTTCGCACGGAAGAAACATGAATTTGTCAGTTTGAATAGTTGAAAACAGCGTTTTTCAATGTTTTTGCAAGTTTAAAACAGCAATTTTATCGTGATTTCACAAAAATTCACCGTTTCGAACGTAAGAAACATGAATTTGTCAGTTTGAATAGTTCAAAACAGCGTTTTTCTATGTTTTTGCAAGTTTAAAACAGCAATTTTATCGTCATTTCTCATAAATCGCCGTTTCGCACGAAAGAAACCTGAATTTATCAGTTTGAATAGTTAAAAAGAGCGTTTTTTCTATGTTTTTGCAAGTTTAAAACAGCAATTTTATCGTCATTTCTCATAAATCGCCGTTTCGCACGAAAGAAACATGAATTTGTCAGTTTCAATAGTTCAAAAAAGCGTTTTTCTACGGTTTTGCAAGTTTAAAACAGCAATTTTATCGTCATTTCTCATAAATCGCCGTTTCGCACGAAAGAAACATGAATTTGTCAGTTTGAATAGTTCAAGACAGCGTTTTTCTATGTTTTTGCAAGTTTAAAACAGCAAATTTATCGTCATTTCTCATAAATCGCCGTTTCGCACGAAAGAAACCTGAATTTATTAGTTTGAATAGTTAAAAAGAGCGTTTTTCTATGTTTTTGCAAGTTTAAAACAGCAATTTTATCGTCATTTCTCATAAATCGCCGTTTCGCACGAAACAAACATGAATTTATCAGTTTAAATAGTTGAAAACAGCGTTTTTCTATGTTTTTGCAAGATTAAAACAGTAGTTTTATCGTGATTTCACAAAAATCCACCGTTTTGAACGGAAGAAACATGAATTTGTCAGTTTCAATAGTTCAAAACAGCGTTTTTCTACGTTTTTGCAATTTTAAAACAGCAATTTTATCGTCATTTCTCATAAATCGCCGTTTCGCACGAAAGAAACATGAATTTGTCAGTTTGAATAGTTCAAAACAGCGTTTTTCTATGCTTTTGCAAGTTTAAAGCAGCAATTTTATCGTCATTTCTCATAAATCGCCGTTTCACACGAAAGAAACATGAATTTGTCAGTTTGAATAGTTCAAAACAGCGTTTTTCTATGTTTTTGCAAGTTTAAAACAGCAATTTTATCGTCATTTCTCATAAATCGCCGTTTCGCACGGAAGAAACATGAATTTGTCAGTTTGAATAGTTGAAAACAGCGTTTTTCAATGTTTTTGCAAGTTTAAAACAGCAATTTTATCGTGATTTTACAAAAATCCACCGTTTCGAACGTAAGAAACATGAATTTATCAGTTTGAATAGTTGAAAACAGCGTTTTTCTATGTTTTTGCAAGTTTAAAACAGCAATTTTATCGTCATTTCTCATAAATCGCCGTTTCACACGAAAAAAACATGAATTTGTCAGTTTGAATAGTTCAAAATAGCGTTTTTCTATGTTTTTGCAAGTTTAAAACAGCAATTTTATCGTCATTTCTCATAAGTCGCCGTTTCGCACTGAAGAAACATGAATTTATCAGTTTGAATAGTTGAAAACAGCGTTTTTCTATGTTTTTGCAAGTTTAAAACAGCAATTTTATCGTCATTTCTCATAAATCGCCGTTTCGCACGAAAGAAAAATGAATTTGTCAGTATAAATAGTTCAAAACATCGTTTTTCCATGTTTTTGCAAGTTTAAAACAGCAATTTTATCGTCATTTCTCATAAATCGCCGTTTCGCACGATAGAAACATGAATTTGTCAGTTTGAATAGTTCAAAACAGGGTTTTTCTATGTTTTTACAAGTTTAAAACAGCAATTTTATCGTCATTTCTCATAAATCGCCGGTTCGCACGAAAGAAACATGAATTTGTCAGTTTCAATAGTTCAAAACAGCGTTTTTCTACGTTTTTGCAAGTTTAAAACAGCAATTTTATCGTCATTTCTCATAAATCGCCGTTTCGCACGAAAGAAACATGAATTTGTCAGTTTCAATAGTTCAAAACAGCGTTTTTCTACGTTTTTGCAAGTTTAAAAGAGCAATTTTATCGTCATTTCTCATAAATCGCCGTTTCGCACGAAAGAAACATGAATTTGTCAGTTTCAATAGTTCAAAACAGCGTTTTTCTACGTTTTTGCAAGTTTAAAACAGCAATTTTATCGTCATTTCTCATAAATCGCCGTTTCGCACGGAAGAAACATGAATTTGTCAGTTTGAATAGTTGAAAACAGCGTTTTTCAATGTTTTTGCAAGTTTAAAACAGCAATTTTATCGCGATTTCACAAAAATCCACCGTTTCGAACGTAAGAAACATGAATTTGTCAGTTTGAATAGTTCAAAACAGCGTTTTTCTATGTTTTTGCAAGTTTAAAACAGCAATTTTATCGTCATTTCTCATAAATCGCCGTTTCGCACGAAAGAAACCTGAATTTATCAGTTTGAATAGTTAAAAAGAGCGTTTTTCTATGTTTTTGCAAGTTTAAAACAGCAATTTTATCGTCATTTCTCATAAATCGCCGTTTCGCACGAAAGAAACATGAATTTGTCAGTTTCAATAGTTCAAAACAGCGTTTTTCTACGTTTTTGCAAGTTTAAAACAGCAATTTTATCGTCATTTCTCATAAATCGCCGTTTCGCACGAAAGAAACATGAATTTGTCAGTTTGAATAGTTCAAGACAGCGTTTTTCTATGTTTTTGCAAGTTTAAAACAGCAAATTTATCGTCATTTCTCATAAATCGCCGTTTCGCACGAAAGAAACCTGAATTTATTAGTTTGAATAGTTAAAAAGAGCGTTTTTCTATATTTTTGCAAGTTTAAAACAGCAATTTTATCGTCATTTCTCATAAATCGCCGTTTCGCACGAAACAAACATGAATTTATCAGTTTAAATAGTTGAAAACAGCGTTTTTCTATGTTTTTGCAAGATTAAAACAGTAGTTTTATCGTGATTTCACAAAAATCCACCGTTTTGAACGAAAGAAACATGAATTTGTCAGTTTCAATAGTTCAAAACAGCGTTTTTCTACGTTTTTGCAATTTTAAAACAGCAATTTTATCGTCATTTCTCATAAATCGCCGTTTCGCACGATAGAAACATGAATTTGTCAGTTTGAATAGTTCAAAACAGGGTTTTTCTATGTTTTTACAAGTTTAAAACAGCAATTTTATCGTCATTTCTCATAAATCGCCGTTTCACACGAAAAAAACATGAATTTGTCAGTTTGAATAATTCAAAATAGCGTTTTTCTATGTTTTTGCAAGTTTAAAACAGCAATTTTATCGTCATTTCTCATAAATCGCCGTTTCGCACGAAAGAAACATGAATTTCTCAGTTTCAATAGTTCAAAACAGCGTTTTTCTACGTTTTTGCAAGTTTAAAACAGCAATTTTATCGTCATTTCTCATAAATCGCCGTTTCGCACGAAAGAAACATGAATTTGTCAGTTTGAATAGTTCAAGACAGCGTTTTTCTATGTTTTTGCAAGTTTAAAACAGCAAATTTATCGTCATTTCTCATAAATCGCCGTTTCGCACGAAAGAAACCTGAATTTATTAGTTTGAATAGTTAAAAAGAGCGTTTTTCTATGTTTTTGCAAGTTTAAAACAGCAATTTTATCGTCATTTCTCATAAATCGCCGTTTCGCACGAAACAAACATGAATTTATCAGTTTAAATAGTTGAAAACAGCGTTTTTCTATGTTTTTGCAAGATTAAAACAGTAGTTTTATCGTGATTTCACAAAAATCCACCGTTTTGAACGAAAGAAACATGAATTTGTCAGTTTCAATAGTTCAAAACAGCGTTTTTCTACGTTTTTGCAATTTTAAAACAGCAATTTTATCGTCATTTCTCATAAATCGCCGTTTCGCACGATAGAAACATGAATTTGTCAGTTTAAATAGTTCAAAACAGGGTTTTTCTATGTTTTTACAAGTTTAAAACAGCAATTTTATCGTCATTTCTCATAAATCGCCGTTTCACACGAAAAAAACATGAATTTGTCAGTTTGATTAATTCAAAATAGCGTTTTTCTATGTTTTTGCAAGTTTAAAACAGCAATTTTATCGTCATTTCTCATAAATCGCCGTTTCGCACTAAAGAAACATGAATTTATCAGTTTGAATAGATGAAAACAGCGTTTTTCTATGTTTTTGCAAGTTTAAAACAGCAATTTTATCGTCATTTCTCATAAATCGCCGTTTCGCACGAAAGAAAAATGAATTTGTCAGTATAAATAGTTCAAAACATCGTTTTTCCATGTTTTTGCAAGTTTAAAACAGCAATTTTATCGTCATTTCTCATAAATCGCCGTTTCGCACGATAGAAACATGAATTTGTCAGTTTGAATAGTTCAAAACAGGGTTTTTCTATGTTTTTACAAGTTTAAAACAGCAATTTTATCGTCATTTCTCATAAATCGCCGGTTCGCACGAAAGAAACATGAATTTGTCAGTTTCAATAGTTCAAAACAGCGTTTTTCTACGTTTTTGCAAGTTTAAAACAGCAATTTTATCGTCATTTCTCATAAATCGCCGTTTCGCACGAAAGAAACATGAATTTGTCAGTTTGAGTAGTTCAAAACAGCGTTTTTCTATGTTTTTGCAAGTTTAAAACAGCAATTTTATCGTCATTTCTCATAAATCGCCGTTTCACACGAAAGAAACATGAATTTGTCAGTTTGAATAGTTCAAAACAGCGTTTTTCTATGTTTTTGCAAGTTTAAAACAGAAATTTTATCGTCATTTCTCATAAATCGCCGTTTCGCACGGAAGAAACATGAATTTGTCAGTTTGAATAGTTGAAAACATCGTTTTTCAATGTTTTTGCAAGTTTAAAACAGCAATTTTATCGTAATTTTACAAAAATCCACCGTTTCGAACGTAAGAAACATGAATTTGTCAGTTTGAATAGTTCAAAACAGCGTTTTTCTTTGTTTTTGCAAGTTTAAAACAGCAATTTTATCGTCATTTCTCATAAATCGCCGTTTCGCACGAAAGAAACCTGAATTTATCAGTTTGAATAGTTAAAAAGAGCGTTTTTCTATGTTTTTGCAAGTTTAAAACAGCAATTCTATCGTCATTTCTCATAAATCGCCGTTTCGCACGAAAGAAACATGAATTTGTCAGTTTCAATAGTTCAAAACAGCGTTTTTCTACGTTTTTGCAAGTTTAAAACAGCAATTTTATCGTCATTTCTCATTAATCGCCGTTTCGCACGAAAGAAACATGAATTTGTCAGTTTGAATAGTTCAAGACAGCGTTTTTCTATGTTTTTGCAAGTTTAAAACAGCAAATTTATCGTCATTTCTCATAAATCGCTGTTTCGCACGAAAGAAACCTGAATTTATTAGTTTAAATAGTTAAAAAGAGCGTTTTTCTATGTTTTTGCGAGTTTAAAACAGCAATTTTATCGTCATTTCTCATAAATCGCCGTTTCGCACGAAACAAACATGAATTTATCAGTTTAAATAGTTGAAAACAGCGTTTTTCTATGTTTTTGCAAGATTAAAACAGTAGTTTTATCGTGATTTCACAAAAATCCACCGTTTTGAACGAAAGAAACATGAATTTGTCAGTTTCAATAGTTAAAAACAGCGTTTTTCTACGTTTTTGCAATTTTAAAACAGCAATTTTATCGTCATTTCTCATAAATCGCCGTTTCGCACGATAGAAACATGAATTTGTCAGTTTGAATAGTTCAAAACAGGGTTTTTCTATGTTTTTACAAGTTTAAAACAGCAATTTTATCTTCATTTCTCATAAATCGCCGTTTCACACGAA
The DNA here is from genome assembly GCA_963942605.1 of Poecilus cupreus. Lineage (NCBI taxonomy): Eukaryota > Metazoa > Arthropoda > Insecta > Coleoptera > Carabidae > Poecilus > Poecilus cupreus. The sequence goes on along the minus strand of CAWWDY010002742.1, from coordinate 33,874 downwards.
AAAAACATGAATTTGTCAGTTTGAATAATTCAAAATAACGTTTTTCTATGTTTTTGCAAGTTTAAAACAGCAATTTTATCGTCATTTCTCATAAATCGCCGTTTCGCACTAAAGAAACATGAATTTATCAGTTTGAATAGTTGAAAACAGCGTTTTTCTATGTTTTTGCAAGTTTAAAACAGCCATTTTATCGTCATTTCTCATAAATCGCCGTTTCGCACGAAAGAAACCTGATTTTATTAGTTTGAATAGTTAAAAACAGCGTTTTTCTATGTTTTTGCAAGTTTAAAACAGCAATTTTATCGTCATTTCTCATAAATCGCCGTTTCGCACGAAAGAAACCTGAATTTATCAGTTTAAATAGTTAAAAAGAGCGTTTTTCTATGTTTTTGCAAGTTTAAAACAGCAATTTTATCGTCATTTCTCATAAATCGCCGTTTCGCACGAAAGAAACATGAATTTGTCAGTTTCAATAGTTCAAAACAGCGTTTTTCTACGTTTTTGCAAGTTTAAAACAGCAATTTTATCGTCATTTCTCATAAATCGCCGTTTCGCACGAAAGAAACATGAATTTGTCAGTTTGAATAGTTCAAGACAGCGTTTTTCTATGTTTTTGCAAGTTTAGAACAGCAAATTTATCGTCATTTCTCATAAATCGCCGTTTCGCACGACAGAAACCTGAATTTATTAGTTTAAATAGTTAAAAAGAGCGTTTTTCTATGTTTTTGCAAGTTTAAAACAGCAATTTTATCGTCATTTCTCATAAATCGCCGTTTCGCACGAAACAAACATGAATTTATCAGTTTAAATAGTTGAAAACAGCGTTTTTCTATGTTTTTGCAAGATTAAAACAGTAGTTTTATCGTGATTTCACAAAAATCCACCGTTTTGAACGAAAGAAACATGAATTTGTCAGTTTCAATAGTTCAAAACAGCGTTTTTCTACGTTTTTGCAATTTTAAAACAGCAATTTTATCGTCATTTCACATAAATCGCCGTTTCGCACGATAGAAACATGAATTTGTCAGTTTGAATAGTTCAAAACAGGGTTTTTCTATGTTTTTACAAGTTTAAAACAGAAATTTTATCGTCATTTCTCATAAATCGCCGTTTCACACGAAAAAAACATGAATTTGTCAGTTTGAATAATTCAAAATAGCGTTTTTCTATGTTTTTGCAAGTTTAAAACAGCAATTTTATCGTCATTTCTCATAAATCGCCGTTTCTCACTAAAGAAACATGAATTTATCAGTTTGAATAGATGAAAACAGCGTTTTTTTATGTTTTGCAAGTTTAAAACAGCAATTTTATCGTCATTTCTCATAAATCGCCGTTTCTCACTAAAGAAACATGAATTTATCAGTTTGAATAGATGAAAACAGCGTTTTTTTATGTTTTGCAAGTTTAAAACAGCAATTTTATCGTCATTTCTCATAAATCGCCGTTTCGCACGAAAGAAAAATGAATTTGTCAGTTTAAATAGTTCAAAACAGCGTTTTTCTATGTTTTTGCAAGTTTAAAACAGAAATTTTATCGTCATTTCTCATAAATCGCCGTTTCGCACGGAAGAAACATGAATTTGTCAGTTTGAATAGTTGAAAACATCGTTTTTCAATGTTTTTGCAAGTTTAAAACAGCAATTTTATCGTAATTTTACAAAAATCCACCGTTTCGAACGTAAGAAACATGAATTTGTCAGTTTGAATAGTTCAAAACAGCGTTTTTCTTTGTTTTTGCAAGTTTAAAACAGCAATTTTATCGTCATTTCTCATAAATCGCCGTTTCGCACGAAAGAAACCTGAATTTATCAGTTTGAATAGTTAAAAAGAGCGTTTTTCTATGTTTTTGCAAGTTTAAAACAGCAATTCTATCGTCATTTCTCATAAATTTCTCATTAATCGCCGTTTCGCACGAAAGAAACATGAATTTGTCAGTTTGAATAGTTCAAGACAGCGTTTGAATAGTTCAAGACAGCGTTTTTCTATGTTTTTGCAAGTTTAAAACAGCAAATTTATCGTCATTTCTCATAAATCGCTGTTTCGCACGAAAGAAACCTGAATTTATTAGTTTAAATAGTTAAAAAGAGCGTTTTTCTATGTTTTTGCGAGTTTAAAACAGCAATTTTATCGTCATTTCTCATAAATCGCCGTTTCGCACGAAACAAACATGAATTTATCAGTTTAAATAGTTGAAAACAGCGTTTTTCTATGTTTTTGCAAGATTAAAACAGTAGTTTTATCGTGATTTCACAAAAATCCACCGTTTTGAACGAAAGAAACATGAATTTGTCAGTTTCAATAGTTAAAAACAGCGTTTTTCTACGTTTTTGCAAATTTAAAACAGCAATTTTATCGTCATTTCTCATAAATCGCCGTTTCGCACGATAGAAACATGAATTTGTCAGTTTGAATAGTTCAAAACAGGGTTTTTCTATGTTTTTACAAGTTTAAAACAGCAAATTTATCGTCATTTCTCATAAATCGCCGTTTCGCACGAAAGAGACCTGAATTTATTAGTTTGAATAGTTAAAAAGAGCGTTTTTCTATGTTTTTGCAAGTTTAAAACAGCAATTTTATCGTCATTTCTCATAAATCGCCGTTTCGCACGAAACAAACATGAATTTATCAGTTTAAATAGTTGAAAACAGCGTTTTTCTATGTTTTTGCAAGATTAAAACAGTAGTTTTATCGTGATTTCACAAAAATCCACCGTTTTGAACGAAAGAAACATGAATTTGTCAGTTTCAATAGTTCAAAACAGCGTTTTTCTACGTTTTTGCAATTTTAAAACAGCAATTTTATCGTCATTTCTCATAAATCGCCGTTTCGCACGATAGAAACATGAATTTGTCAGTTTGAATAGTTCAAAACAGGGTTTTTCTATGTTTTTACAAGTTTAAAACAGCAATTTTATCGTCATTTCTCATAAATCGCCGTTTCACACGAAAAAAACATGAATTTGTCAGTTTGAATAATTCAAAATAGCGTTTTTCTATGTTTTTGCAAGTTTAAAACAGCAATTTTATCGTCATTTCTCATAAATCGCCGTTTCGCACTAAAGAAACATGAATTTATCAGTTTGAATAGATGAAAACCGCGTTTTTCTATGTTTTGCAAGTTTAAAACAGCAATTTTATCGTCATTTCTCATAAATCGCCGTTTCGCACGAAAGAAAAATGAATTTGTCAGTTTAAATAGTTCAAAACATCGTTTTTCTATGTTTTTGCAAGTTTAAAACAGCAATTTTATCGTCATTTCTCATAAATCGCCGTTTCGCACGATAGAAACATGAATTTGTCAGTTTGAATAGTTCAAAACAGGGTTTTTCTATGTTTTTACAAGTTTAAAACAGCAATTTTATCGTCATTTCTCATAAATCGCCGTTTCGCACGAAAGAAACATGAATTTGTCAGTTTCAATAGTTCAAAACAGCGTTTTTCTACGTTTTTGCAAGTTTAAAACAGCAATTTTATCGTCATTTCTCATAAATCGCCGTTTCGCACGAAAGAAACATGAATTTGTCAGTTTGAGTAGTTCAAAACAGCGTTTTTCTATGTTTTTGCAAGTTTAAAACAGCAATTTTATCGTCATTTCTCATAAATCGCCGTTTCACACGAAAGAAACATGAATTTGTCAGTTTGAATAGTTCAAAACAGCGTTTCTCTATGTTTTTGCAAGTTTAAAACAGAAATTTTATCGTCATTTCTCATAAATCGCCGTTTCGCACGGAAGAAACATGAATTTGTCAGTTTGAATAGTTGAAAACATCGTTTTTCAATGTTTTTGCAAGTTTAAAACAGCAATTTTATCGTAATTTTACAAAAATCCACCGTTTCGAACGTAAGAAACATGAATTTATCAGTTTGAATAGTTCAAAACAGCGTTTTTCTTTGTTTTTGCAAGTTTAAAACAGCAATTTTATCGTCATTTCTCATAAATCGCCGTTTCGCACGAAAGAAACCTGAATTTATCAGTTTGAATAGTTAAAAAGAGCGTTTTTCTATGTTTTTGCAAGTTTAAAACAGCAATTTTATCGTCATTTCTCATAAATCGCCGTTTCGCACGAAAGAAACATGAATTTGTTAGTTTCAATAGTTCAAAACAGCGTTTTTCTACGTTTTTGCAAGTTTAAAACAGCAATTTTATCGTCACTTCTCATAAATCGCCGTTTCGCACGAAAGAAATATGAATTTGTCAGTTTGAATAGTTCAAGACAGCGTTTTTCTATGTTTTTGCAAGTTTAAAACAGCAAATTTATCGTCATTTCTCATAAATCGCTGTTTCGCACGAAAGAAACCTGAATTTATTAGTTTGAATAGTTAAAAAGAGCGTTTTTCTATGTTTTTGCGAGTTTAAAACAGCAATTTTATCGTCATTTCTCATAAATCGCCGTTTCGCACGAAACAAACATGAATTTATCAGTTTAAATAGTTGAAAACAGCGTTTTTCTATGTTTTTGCAAGATTAAAACAGTAGTTTTATCGTGATTTCACAAAAATCCACCGTTTTGAAAGAAAGAAACATGAATTTGTCAGTTTCAATAGTTAAAAACAGCGTTTTTCTACGTTTTTGCAATTTTAAAACAGCAATTTTATCGTCATTTCTCATTAATCGCCGTTTCGCACGATAGAAACATGAATTTGTCAGTTTGAATAGTTCAAAACAGGGTTTTTCTATGTTTTTACAAGTTTAAAACAGCAATTTTATCGTCATTTCTCATAAATCGCCGTTTCACACGAAAAAAACATGAATTTGTCAGTTTGAATAATTCAAAATAGCGTTTTTCTATGTTTTTGCAAGTTTAAAACAGCAATTTTATCGTCATTTCTCATAAATCGCCGTTTCGCACTAAAGAAACATGAATTTATCAGTTTGAATAGTTGAAAACAGCGTTTTTCTATGTTTTTGCAAGTTTAAAACAGCCATTTTATCGTCATTTCTCATAAATCGCCGTTTCGCACGAAAGAAACCTGATTTTATTAGTTTGAATAGTTAAAAACAGCGTTTTTCTATGTTTTTGCAAGTTTAAAACAGCAATTTTATCGTCATTTCTCATAAATCGCCGTTTCGCACGAAAGAAACATGAATTTGTCAGTTTGAATAGTTCAAAACAGCGTTTTTCTATGTTTTTGCAAGTTTAAAACAGCAATTTTATCGTCATTTCTCATAAATCGCCGTTTCGCACGAAAGAAACATGAATTTGTCAGTTTCAATAGTTCAAAACAGCGTTTTTCTACGTTTTTGCAAGTTTAAAAGAGCAATTTTATCGTCATTTCTCATAAATCGCCGTTTAGCACGAAAGAAAAATGAATTTGTCAGTTTGAATAGTTCATAACAGCGTTTTTCTATGTTTTTGCAAGTTTAAAACAGCAATTTTATCGTCATTTCTCATAAATCGCCGTTTCACACGAAAGAAACATGAATTTGTCAGTTTGAATAGTTCAAAACAGCGTTTTTCTATGTTTTTGCAAGTTTAAAACAGCAATTTTATCGTCATTTCTCATAAATCGCCGTTTCACACGAAAAAAACATGAATTTGTCAGTTTGAATAATTCAAAATAGCGTTTTTCTATGTTTTTGCAAGTTTAAAACAGCAATTTTATCGTCATTTCTCATAAATCGCCGTTTCGCACTAAAGAAACATGAATTTATCAGTTTGAATAGATGAAAACAGCGTTTTTCTATGTTTTGCAAGTTTAAAACAGCAATTTTATCGTCATTTCTCATAAATCGCCGTTTCGCACGAAAGAAAAATGAATTTGTCAGTTTAAATAGTTCAAAACATCGTTTTTCTATGTTTTTGCAAGTTTAAAACAGCAATTTTATCGTCATTTCTCATAAATCGCCGTATCGCACGATAGAAACATGAATTTGTCAGTTTGAATAGTTCAAAACAGGGTTTTTCTATGTTTTTACAAGTTTAAAACAGCAATTTTATCGTCATTTCTCATAAATCGCCGTTTCGCACGAAAGAAACATGAATTTGTCAGTTTCAATAGTTCAAAACAGCGTTTTTCTACGTTTTTGCAAGTTTAAAACAGCAATTTTATCGTCATTTCTCATAAATCGCCGTTTCGCACGAAAGAAACATGAATTTGTCAGTTTGAGTAGTTCAAAACAGCGTTTTTCTATGTTTTTGCAAGTTTAAAACAGCAATTTTATCGTCATTTCTCATAAATCGCCGTTTCACACGAAAGAAACATGAATTTGTCAGTTTGTGTTGCGTAGTGTCAAGTGTCAGTGGCCATGTGGCAAGTGTTTGTATCCCTGACTTTATAAATTATTACAAAGTTGTCATTTTTAAGAATATTGGTTCGGTGTCAAGTCAAGTGCCGGTAATAAACAACCTTTCTGGACCGCTTAAAATCCTTAAGAGGGTTTACATTCACATCCCTCTTGCATGTTAGGCATAAGCATGTGTGCATCGAATCTGGTGCACTACATACAACCATTTTTTTGTGTATAGTTCTAAGAAATTGCGTTCTTGGAATTTCACTCACGCACTCGAACAAACCACCCTCTGACGTCACTGAGGTGGGGATGATGCGTATTATTTTCATTTTTAAATTTTAACTTTTTGGAATCTTCAGGCAGTCAGTTTTTAGTCGTTGTACCAATCAGTCAGTTTTTAGTCTTCGTACAATCAAGTCAATTACGTTCAAACTTCATAAGCAAGTTTACGTTCAAGTTTCAAGTCATTTCAATATTCAACTATTAATTTATCTAAATTCTTTTCAAAATTCACGAATCCAAGTTCGCTTTGTATTATTTTTGTATTATTTTGTTTAGTTTATTTGTTATATTTACTCTGCATTATTTATCATTTTATTTGGTGTGTTGTTAGAAATAAATTCATTTTTTACATCATTTGAATTGTTTCTTTTTGAGAAAGTGCGACCCACCATTACACGTAAAAAATACGACGTGTATAAACATAATGGTCCTTCGAGCCGGATATTGAAACAAGTGCAAGTGTTAATTAGTGTTGGACATAACTTGTGACGTACTCATCAAGATACATCCAGCGTGTCAACAGCCTGAGCAGCCGTGGTCCAGGTCTAGATCTACAACTACCAGCCCCTGCAATAGGAGTTCGCGTTGGCGTCAAGTTCATACGAGGTTACAGGTTAGTGTTTCCAATCAAATCCTTTTTATCAATTTATCCTAAAATATCCGTCAATCGTCAATACAATACATACTTCCCATTATTCATTTAACAATGGCGGAAGAATTAAAACAATTAAAAGCCAAACGAGGCAATGTCAAGCGACAAGTTACACGATTTGAAACCTATGTCAATTCATTAAATTCCGAAGACATAAATATTTTTACAATTCAAAATCGTAGAGCCAACTTCCAGTCACTACTTCAACAATTCAATGAAATTCAAGACAGCATAGATATCTTGAATGACACCGATAATTTTGAATTATCAATCAATGAGCGCGACGATTTTGAGAAAAGATATTATGATCTGGATGAGCAAGTTGAAAAATTAATCAAGAAATTCAATGACAAAATTTCACTGACTCCATCAGAAACTTCAGAAAGAAATGCATCACAATCGCATTCAAATTCTTTACGATTACCGGAAATAAACCTACCTAGATTCGCCGGAAATTACGAAGAATGGTATGATTTTTATAATACATTCAACTCTCTTATAATTTCAAACATCAATTTATCCAAAATTCAAAAATTACAATATTTAAAATCTGTTTTACGAGGAGAAGCCGCTGAGATACTTTCATCATTAGAAATATCTGAAGCTAATTTTGATTGTGCTTGGAAAATGCTTGTAGACAGGTATGACAACAAGCGTCTCATAATAAATAAACACATTCGAGCAATTCATGATTTACCTTCAATGGGTAAAGAAAACTTCAAAATTTTACGACAAATTATAGACGGTGTAACAAAGCATATGCGTATTTTATTGTCACTCGGCCGGCCTACCGATACCTGGGATGATCTTATAATTTATGTTATTTCTAACAAATTGGATTCATGCACAATTAAAGACTGGGAAACAATGTTAAGTAAGGATACTCTGCCGACTTTCAGAGATTTAACAGAATTCTTAACTAAACGTTGCGAAACTTTAGAAGCCATCAATCGAAGACAACCGTGTCCATCTATTAATAAAATAGCGCATTCTGTACCACATAAGCAAGGACATTCAGTAATTGCACATATTTCAACCGACAAGCTGCTTTGTTATTTCTGTAACAATAAATCTCATACTATCTACAATTGTATGAAATTAAAAAATCTTTCTGTCGAAGAACGTATTAAACAAATAAAATATAAAAATTTATGCATGAACTGTCTACGCAAGGGACATTCATCAAACACTTGTAGCTCTGGAACATGCAGAAAATGCTCAGAAAAACATAATACTCTTTTGCATGTTGATAGCAGTTCCTCCGATGCAAGTTCCGCACAAATGGAACAAATATCAATTTCGGCTTGTTCACATCAGTCATTGTTCAAGTCAGTTCAAGTTTTATTATCTACAGCCATCATACTAGTGCGAGATTCTACAGGCAATTATCAGCATTGTCGCGCACTTTTAGATTCTGGTTCACAATCATGTTTTATTACCAGTTATTGTGTTCAGCGTCTGAATTTAACATCAGTAAATGTTGACATTCCTGTTTTGGGCATAAATAAAACACAATCATCTGTTTGTTCGAAAACAAATGTCTCAATCAAGTCATGTTACAACGCATTTAAGGCTAACATTAATTGTTTGATATTAAAACAAATAACGGATCAACTTCCGCTTCATTCGATTGATGTTAATCAACTTCAAATTCCAAGCAATATCAAGCTCGCTGATCCATATTTCTACAAATCTGATTCCATTGATCTGTTAATCGGAGCTGAATTATTCTGGAATCTTTTATGCGTTGGACAAATCAATTCCGGGCGAAATCAACCAATATTTCAAAAAACGCAGCTCGGCTGGATCGTTTCAGGTAAAATACCTTCAACTTCCGATCCTATAAAATCAACATCTTGCAATCTTGCGCTTAACAGTCAGTTAAACGAGAAGCTAACGAGATTCTGGAATTTAGAAGAATACTCAAATGCGCCGCCATATTCACCGCAGGAAAAACTGTGTGAAGAGCATTTTTTAAAAACGTATACACGAGACAGTACTGGCCGTTTCATAGTACAAATTCCATTTAAAGAAAACGGCATTTTCTCTCTAGGCGAATCCAAATTTCAAGCCGAAAATCGTCTACATTCACTTGAAAGAAAATTCCGGAAAGATCCAATTTTAAAAAATAATTATACGGAATTTATCGATGAGTACATCGCGCTTGGTCACATGAAACTCATTTCAATTAGCGATGATAACAGCGAGAAGTCATTTTATTTACCGCATCACGCAGTTATAAAAAAATTAAGTTTAACGACCAAATTACGCGTAGTTTTTGACGGCTCTGCTAAAACTACGACCGGAGTATCATTAAACGACATACAAATGATTGGTCCAGTCGTTCAGCAAGATCTTTTATCGATCATCATGCGATTCAGAAGTCACAGATACGTCATCACCGCAGATATTGCCAAAATGTATCGGCAAGTTCTAGTTCATCCATCACAAACTTGCTTGCAAAGAATATTATGGCGCAAAAACGAAAATGACGAAATCAAAACGTACGAGCTATCCACAGTTACGTACGGTACGGCGTCAGCCTCTTTTCTCGCCGTTCGGTCGCTGCAACAATTAGCTCGCGACGAACAACACAATTTTCCCTTGGCTTCTGAAATCGCTCTACGAGACTTCTATGTTGATTATTTATTATCAGGAGCCAATTCGAAAGAACAAGTTTTGAACATTCAGCAAGAACTCTCTAAAATGCTGCTTAAAGGTGGTTTTGCGTTACGCAAATGGGCGTCCAATTGTCCAGAGCTAATAAACAATATTTCTAGAGATCTTGAGCATGCTACGGTCAGCTTGGATAAAGATGATATTAGCACATTGGGTCTTCAGTGGAATGCAAACACCGATTGTTTTTCATTTTCAACATCCAATTTTAATCCTACGCCAAAAGCGACAAAAAGGGGAATTTTATCGGAAATAGCAAAAATATTTGATCCACTTGGATTAATTAGACCGGTCATTATTAATGCTAAATTAATAATGCAACAACTTTGGCAAATACAGCTTGATTGGGATGAATCAGTGCCATTATCGGTCCATACGCAGTGGACTAGTTTCAAAAATCAATTAAGTAACTTAACAAATTTCCACAACCCCCGCTGCGTAATACACATAGAACTAGCAACAGATCTTTCTACGGAAACATTTCTAGCGGCAATGAAGAGATTCATGTCTCGCAGAGGAAAGCCTCAAGATATCTATTCAGATAATGGAACTAATTTCATTGGAGTGAATCATGAGTTGCACAAGCTGTACGTTTTATTCAATAATGATTATTCCAAAAACAAGATCATCTCTAATATGTCAACGGACAATATTAATTGGCATTTCAAACCGCCAAGAGCGCCTCATTTTGGTGGTATCTGGGAAGCTGCAGTAAAATCCGTAAAACATCACATACGCCGCGTTATTGGTAATAGTTGTTTGACATATGAAGAAACCTATTCATTTCTTGTCCAAACTGAAGCAATACTTAACTCAAGACCTTTAATTCCATTATCCAATGATCCCAATGACTATTCTGCTTTAACACCTGGTCACTTCCTGATTGGAAACGCGTTAACCTCAAATGCTGAGCCTGACATATCCTCCGTTCCAACTAACCGATTATCAAGATGGCAGCATATTGAGCGCCTCCGCCAGCATTTCTGGTCCCGCTGGTCCAGAGAATACCTGTCTCATTTGCAAGTGCGGACCAAGTGGAAGCAGCACGACGGCAACGACCTTCAACCGGGCCAGCTCGTCGTAGTTCGCGAGGACAATCTACCTCCACTTCAGTGGCACCTCGGGCGCATCGAGGAAACCCATCCAGGCCAAGACGGAATCGTGCGTGCAGCAGCCGTGCGTACGGCAGCAGGTATTTTCAAGCGTCCCTCAACAAAGCTGTGCCCCCTACCCTTAGAATGACTATAAACTGTAAGTACGATTTCAATTGAAAGTGAAGCCTTTCAAGGCGGGCGGGATGTTGCGTAGTGTCAAGTGTCAGTGGCCATGTGGCAAGTGTTTGTATCCCTGACTTTATAAATTATTACAAAGTTGTCATTTTTAAGAATATTGGTTCGGTGTCAAGTCAAGTGCCGGTAATAAACAACCTTTCTGGACCGCTTAAAATCCTTAAGAGGGTTTACATTCACATCCCTCTTGCATGTTAGGCATAAGCATGTGTGCATCGAATCTGGTGCACTACATACAACCATTTTTTTGTGTATAGTTCTAAGAAATTGCGTTCTTGGAATTTCACTCACGCACTCGAACAAACCACCCTCTGACGTCACTGAGGTGGGGATGATGCGTATTATTTTCATTTTTAAATTTTAACTTTTTGGAATCTTCAGGCAGTCAGTTTTTAGTCGTTGTACCAATCAGTCAGTTTTTAGTCTTCGTACAATCAAGTCAATTACGTTCAAACTTCATAAGCAAGTTTACGTTCAAGTTTCAAGTCATTTCAATATTCAACTATTAATTTATCTAAATTCTTTTCAAAATTCACGAATCCAAGTTCGCTTTGTATTATTTTTGTATTATTTTGTTTAGTTTATTTGTTATATTTACTCTGCATTATTTATCATTTTATTTGGTGTGTTGTTAGAAATAAATTCATTTTTTACATCATTTGAATTGTTTCTTTTTGAGAAAGTGCGACCCACCATTACACGTAAAAAATACGACGTGTATAAACAGTTTGAATAGTTCAAAACAGCGTTTTTCTATGTTTTTGCAAGTTTAAAACAGAAATTTTATCGTCATTTCTCATAAATCGCCGTTTCGCACGGAAGAAACATGAATTTGTCAGTTTGAATAGTTGAAAACATCGTTTTTCAATGTTTTTGCAAGTTTAAAACAGCAATTTTATCGTAATTTTACAAAAATCCACCGTTTCGAACGTAAGAAACATGAATTTGTCAGTTTGAATAGTTCAAAACAGCGTTTTTCTTTGTTTTTGCAAGTTTAAAACAGCAATTTTATCGTCATTTCTCATAAATCGCCGTTTCGCACGAAAGAAACCTGAATTTATCAGTTTGAATAGTTAAAAAGAGCGTTTTTCTATGTTTTTGCAAGTTTAAAACAGCAATTTTATTGTCATTTCTCATAAATCGCCGTTTCGCACGAAAGAAACATGAATTTGTCAGTTTCAATAGTTCAAAACAGCGTTTTTCTACGTTTTTGCAAGTTTAAAACAGCAATTTTATCGTCACTTCTCATAAATCGCCGTTTCGCACGAAAGAAACATGAATTTGTCAGTTTGAATAGTTCAAGACAGCGTTTTTCTATGTTTTTGCAAGTTTAAAACAGCAAATTTATCGTCATTTCTCATAAATCGCTGTTTCGCACGAAAGAAACCTGAATTTATTAGTTTGAATAGTTAAAAAGAGCGTTTTTCTATGTTTTTGCGAGTTTAAAACAGCAATTTTATCGTCATTTCTCATAAATCGCCGTTTCGCACGAAACAAACATGAATTTATCAGTTTAAATAGTTGAAAACAGCGTTTTTCTATGTTTTTGCAAGATTAAAACAGTAGTTTTATCGTGATTTCACAAAAATCCACCGTTTTGAACGAAAGAAACATGAATTTGTCAGTTTCAATAGTTAAAAACAGCGTTTTTCTACGTTTTTGCAATTTTAAAACAGCAATTTTATCGTCATTTCTCATAAATCGCCGTTTCGCACGATAGAAACATGAATTTGTCAGTTTGAATAGTTCAAAACAGGGTTTTTCTATGTTTTTACAAGTTTAAAACAGCAATTTTATCGTCATTTCTCATAAATCGCCGTTTCACACGAAAAAAACATGAATTTGTCAGTTTGAATAATTCAAAATAGCGTTTTTCTATGTTTTTGCAAGTTTATAAAACAGCAATTTTATCGTCATTTCTCATAAATCGCCGTTTCGCACTAAAGAAACATGAATTTATCAGTTTGAACAGTTGAAAACAGCGTTTTTCTATGTTTTTGCAAGTTTAAAACAGCCATTTTATCGTCATTTCTCATAAATCGCCGTTTCGCACGAAAGAAACCTGATTTTATTAGTTTGAATAGTTAAAAACAGCGTTTTTCTATGTTTTTGCAAGTTTAAAACAGCAATTTTATCGTCATTTCTCATAAATCGCCGTTTCGCACGAAAGAAACATGAATTTGTCAGTTTGAATAGTTCAAAACAGCGTTTTTCTATGTTTTTGCAAGTTTAAAACAGCAATTTTATCGTCATTTCTCATAAATCGCCGTTTCGCACGGAAGAAACATGAATTTGTCAGTTTGAATAGTTGAAAACAGCGTTTTTCAATGTTTTTGCAAGTTTAAAACAGCAATTTTATCGTGATTTCACAAAAATCCACCGTTTCGAACGTAAGAAACATGAATTTATCAGTTTGAATAGTTGAAAACAGCGTTTTTCTATGTTTTTGCAAGTTTAAAACAGCAATTTTATCGTCATTTCTCATAAATCGCCGTTTCACACGAAAAAAACATGAATTTGTCAGTTTGAATAGTTCAAAATAGCGTTTTTCTATGTTTTTGCAAGTTTAAAACAGCAATTTTATCGTCATTTCTCATAAATCGCCGTTTCACACGAAAGAAACATGAATTTGTCAGTTTGAATAGTTCAAAACAGCGTTTTTCTATGTTTTTGCAAGTTTAAAACAGCAATTTTATCGTCATTTCTCATAAATCGCCGTTTCGCACGGAAGAAACATGAATTTGTCAGTTTGAATAGTTGAAAACAGCGTTTTTCAATGTTTTTGCAAGTTTAAAACAGCAATTTTATCGTGATTTCACAAAAATCCACCGTTTCGAACGTAAGAAACATGAATTTATCAGTTTGAATAGTTGAAAACAGCGTTTTTCTATGTTTTTGCAAGTTTAAAACAGCAATTTTATCGTCATTTCTCATAAATCGCCGTTTCACACGAAAAAAACATGAATTTGTCAGTTTGAATAGTTCAAAATAGCGTTTTTCTATGTTTTTGCAAGTTTAAAACAGCAATTTTATCGTCACTTCTCATAAATCGCCGTTTCGCACGAAAGAAACATGAATTTGTCAGTTTGAATAGTTCAAGACAGCGTTTTTCTATGTTTTTGCAAGTTTAAAACAGCAAATTTATCGTCATTTCTCATAAATCGCTGTTTCGCACGAAAGAAACCTGAATTTATTAGTTTGAATAGTTAAAAAGAGCGTTTTTCTATGTTTTTGCGAGTTTAAAACAGCAATTTTATCGTCATTTCTCATAAATCGCCGTTTCGCACGAAACAAACATGAATTTATCAGTTTAAATAGTTGAAAACAGCGTTTTTCTATGTTTTTGCAAGATTAAAACAGTAGTTTTATCGTGATTTCACAAAAATCCACCGTTTTGAACGAAAGAAACATGAATTTGTCAGTTTCAATAGTTAAAAACAGCGTTTTTCTACGTTTTTGCAATTTTAAAACAGCAATTTTATCGTCATTTCTCATAAATCGCCGTTTCGCACGATAGAAACATGAATTTGTCAGTTTGAATAGTTCAAAACAGGGTTTTTCTATGTTTTTACAAGTTTAAAACAGCAATTTTATCGTCATTTCTCATAAATCGCCGTTTCACACGAAAAAAACATGAATTTGTCAGTTTGAATAATTCAAAATAGCGTTTTTCTATGTTTTTGCAAGTTTATAAAACAGCAATTTTATCGTCATTTCTCATAAATCGCCGTTTCGCACTAAAGAAACATGAATTTATCAGTTTGAACAGTTGAAAACAGCGTTTTTCTATGTTTTTGCAAGTTTAAAACAGCCATTTTATCGTCATTTCTCATAAATCGCCGTTTCGCACGAAAGAAACCTGATTTTATTAGTTTGAATAGTTAAAAACAGCGTTTTTCTATGTTTTTGCAAGTTTAAAACAGCAATTTTATCGTCATTTCTCATAAATCGCCGTTTCGCACGAAAGAAACATGAATTTGTCAGTTTGAATAGTTCAAAACAGCGTTTTTCTATGTTTTTGCAAGTTTAAAACAGCAATTTTATCGTCATTTCTCATAAATCGCCGTTTCGCACGGAAGAAACATGAATTTGTCAGTTTGAATAGTTGAAAACAGCGTTTTTCAATGTTTTTGCAAGTTTAAAACAGCAATTTTATCGTGATTTCACAAAAATCCACCGTTTCGAACGTAAGAAACATGAATTTATCAGTTTGAATAGTTGAAAACAGCGTTTTTCTATGTTTTTGCAAGTTTAAAACAGCAATTTTATCGTCATTTCTCATAAATCGCCGTTTCACACGAAAAAAAACATGAATTTGTCAGTTTGAATAGTTCAAAATAGCGTTTTTCTATGTTTTTGCAAGTTTAAAACAGCAATTTTATCGTCATTTCTCATAAATCGCCGTTTCACACGAAAGAAACATGAATTTGTCAGTTTGAATAGTTCAAAACAGCGTTTTTCTATGTTTTTGCAAGTTTAAAACAGCAATTTTATCGTCATTTCTCATAAATCGCCGTTTCGCACGGAAGAAACATGAATTTGTCAGTTTGAATAGTTGAAAACAGCGTTTTTCAATGTTTTTGCAAGTTTAAAACAGCAATTTTATCGTGATTTCACAAAAATCCACCGTTTCGAACGTAAGAAACATGAATTTATCAGTTTGAATAGTTGAAAACAGCGTTTTTCTATGTTTTTGCAAGTTTAAAACAGCAATTTTATCGTCATTTCTCATAAATCGCCGTTTCACACGAAAAAAACATGAATTTGTCAGTTTGAATAGTTCAAAATAGCGTTTTTCTATGTTTTTGCAAGTTTAAAACAGCAATTTTATCGTCATTTCTCATAAATCGCCGTTTCGCACTAAAGAAACATGAATTTATCAGTTTGAATAGTTGAAAACAGCGTTTTTCTATGTTTTTGCAAGTTTAAAACAGCAATTTTATCGTCATTTCTCATAAATCGCCGTTTCGCACGAAAGAAAAATGAATTTGTCAGTTTAAATAGTTCAAAACATCGTTTTTCTATGTTTTTGCAAGTTTAAAATAGCAATTTTATCGTCATTTCTCATAAATCGCCGTTTCGCACGAAAGAAACCTGATTTTATTAGTTTGAATAGTTAAAAACAGCGTTTTTCTATGTTTTTGCAAGTTTAAAACAGCAATTTTATCGTCATTTCTCATAAATCGCCGTTTCGCACGAAAGAAACATGAATTTGTCAGTTTGAATAGTTCAAAACAGCGTTTTTCTATGTTTTTGCAAGTTTAAAACAGCAATTTTATCGTCATTTCTCATAAATCGCCGTTTCACACGAAAGAAACATGAATTTGTCAGTTTGAATAGTTCAAAATAGCGTTTTTCTATGTTTTTGCAAGTTTAAAACAGCAATTTTATCGTCATTTCTCATAAATCGCCGTTTCGCACGGAAGAAACATAAATTTGTCAGTTTGAATAGTTGAAAACAGCGTTTTTTAATGTTTTTGAAAGTTTAAAACAGCAATTTTATCGTGATTTCACAAAAATCCACCGTTTCGAACGTAAGAAACATGAATTTATCAGTTTGAATAGTTGAAAACAGCGTTTTTCTATGTTTTTGCAAGTTTAAAACAGCAATTTTATCGTCATTTCTCATAAATCGCCGTTTCGCACAAAAGAAACATGAATTTGTCAGTTTGAATAGTTCAAAACAGCGTTTTTCTATGCTTTCGCAAGTTTAAATCAGCAATTTTATCGTCATTTCTCATAAATCGCCGTTTCACACGAAAGAAACATGAATTTGTCAGTTTGAATAGTTCAAAACAGCGTTTTTCTATGTTTTTGCAACTTTAAAACAGCAATTTTATCGTCATTTCTCATAAATCGCCGTTTCGCACGGAAGAAACATGAATTTGTCAGTTTGAATAGTTGAAAACAGCGTTTTTCAATGTTTTTGCAAGTTTAAAACAGCAAATTTATCGTGATTTCACAAAAATCCACCGTTTCGAACGTAAGAAACATGAATTTATCAGTTTGAATAGTTGAAAACAGCGTTTTTCTATGTTTTTGCAAGTTTAAAACAGCAATTTTATCGTCATTTCTCATAAATCGCCGTTTCACACGAAAAAAACATGAATTTGTCAGTTTGAATAGTTCAAAATAGCGTTTTTCTATGTTTTTGCAAGTTTAAAACAGCAATTTTACCGTCATTTCTCATAAATCGCCGTTTCGCACTCAAGAAACATGAATTTATCAGTTTGAATAGTTGAAAACAGCGTTTTTCTATGTTTTTGCAAGTTTAAAACAGCAATTTTATCGTCATTTCTCATAAATCGCCGTTTCGCACGAAAGAAAAATGAATTTGTCAGTTTAAATAGTTCAAAACATCGTTTTTCTATGTTTTTGCAAGTTTAAAATAGCAATTTTATCGTCATTTCTCATAAATCGCCGTTTCGCACGAAAGAAACCTGATTTTATTAGTTTGAATAGTTAAAAACAGCGTTTTTCTATGTTTTTGCAAGTTTAAAACAGCAATTTTATCGTCATTTCTCATAAATCGCCGTTTCGCACGAAAGAAACATGAATTTGTCAGTTTGAATAGTTCAAAACAGCGTTTTTCTATGTTTTTGCAATTTTAAAACAGCAATTTTATCGTCATTTCTCATAAATCGCCGTTTCGCACGAAAGAAACATGAATTTGTCAGTTTCAATAGTTCAAAACAGCGTTTTTCTACGTTTTTGCAAGTTTAAAAGAGCAATTTTATCGTCATTTCTCATAAATCGCCGTTTCACACGAAAGAAACATGAATTTGTCAGTTTGAATAGTTCAAAACAGCGTTTTTCTATGTTTTTGCAAGTTTAAAACAGCAATTTTATCGTCATTTCTCATAAATCGCCGTTTCGCACGGAAGAAACATGAATTTGTCAGTTTGAATAGTTGAAAACAGCGTTTTTCAATGTTTTTGCAAGATTAAAACAGCAATTTTATCGTGATTTCACAAAAATCCACCGTTTCGCACGAAAGAAACATGAATTTGTCAGTTTGAATAGTTCATAACAGCGTTTTTCTATGTTTTTGCAAGTTTAAAACAGCAATTTTATCGTCATTTCTCATAAATCGCCGTTTCACACGAAAGAAACATGAATTTGTCAGTTTGAATAGTTCAAAACAGCGTTTTTCTATGTTTTTGCAAGTTTAAAACAGCAATTTTATCGTCATTTCTCATAAATCGCCGTTTCGCACGGAAGAAACATGAATTTGTCAGTTTGAATAGTTGAAAACAGCGTTTTTCAATGTTTTTGCAAGTTTAAAACAGCAATTTTATCGTGATTTCACAAAAATCCACCGTTTCGAACGTAAGAAACATGAATTTGTCAGTTTGAATAGTTCAAAACAGCGGTTTTTCTAAATTTTTGCAAGTTTAAAACAGCAATTTTATCGTCATTTCTCATAAATCGCCGTTTCGCACGGAAGAAACATGAATTTGTCAGTTTAAATAGTTGAAAACAGCGTTTTTCAATGTTTTTGCAAGTTTAAAACAGCAATTTTATCGTGATTTCACAAAAATCCACCGTTTCGAACGTAAGAAACATGAATTTATCAGTTTGAATAGTTGAAAACAGCGTTTTTCTTTGTTTTTGCAAGTTTAAAACAGCAATTTTATCGTCATATCTCATAAATCGCCGTTTCGCACGAAAGAAACATGAATTTGTCAGTTTGAATAGTTCAAAACAGCGTTTTTCTATGTTTTTGCAAGTTTAAAACAGCAATTTTATTGTCATTTCTCATAAATCGCCGTTTCACACGAAAAAAACATGAATTTGTCAGTTTGAATAGTTCAAACCAGCGTTTTTCTATGTTTTTGCAAGTTTAAAACAGCAATTTTATCGTCATTTCTCATAAATCGCCGTTTCGCACGGAAGAAACATGAATTTGTCAGTTTGAATAGTTGAAAACAGCGTTTTTCAATGTTTTTGCAAGTTTAAAACAGCAATTTTATCGTGATTTCACAAAAATCCACCGTTTCACACGAAAAAAACATGAATTTGTGAGTTTGAATATTTCAAACAGCAATTTTATCGTCATTTCTCAATAATCGCCGTTTCGAACGTAAGAAACATGAATTTATCAGTTTGAATAGTTAAAAACAGCGTTTTTCTATGTTTTTGCAAGTTTAAAACAGCAATTTTATCGTCATATCTCATAAATCGCCGTTTCGCACTAAAGAAACATGAATTTGTCAGTTTGAATAGTTCAAAACAGCGTTTTTCTATGTTTTTGCAAGTTTAAAACAGCAATTTTATCGTCATTTCTCATAAATCGCCGTTTCGCTTGGAAGAAACATGAATTTGTCAGTTTGAATAGTTGAAAACAGCGTTTTTCAATGTTTTTGCAAGTTTAAAACAGCAATTTTATCGTGATTTCACAAAAATCCACCGTTTCGAACGTAAGAAACATGAATTTATCAGTTTGAATAGTTGAAAACAGCGTTTTTCTATGTTTTGCAAGTTTAAAACAGCAATTTTATCGTCATATCTCATAAATCGCCGTTTCGCACGAAAGAAACATGAATTTGTCAGTTTGAATAGTTCAAAACAGCGTTTTTCTATGTTTTTGCAAGTTTAAAACAGCAATTTATCGTCATTTCTCATAAATCGCCGTTTCACACGAAAGAAACATGAATTTGTCAGTTTGAATAGTTCAAAACAGCGTTTTTCTATGTTTTTGCAAGTTTCAAACAGCAATTTTATCGTCATTTCTCATAAATCGCCGTTTCACACGAAAAAAACATGAATTTGTCAGTTTAAATAGTTCAAAACAGCTTTTTTCTATGTTTTTGCAAGTTTAAAACAGCAATTTATCGTCATTTCTCAAAAATCGCCGTTTCACACGAAAGAAACATGAATTTGTCAGTTTGAATAGTTCAAAACAGCGTTTTTACATGTTTTTTCAAGTTTAAAACAGCAATTATATCGTCATTTTTCATAAATCGCCGTTTCGCACGGAAGAAACATGAATTTGTCAGTTTGAATAGTTGAAAACAGCGTTTTTCAATGTTTTTGCAAGTTTAAAACAGCAATTTTATCGTGATTTCACAAAAATCCACCGTTTCGAACGTAAGAAACATGAATTTATCAGTTTGAATAGTTGAAAACAGCGTTTTTCTATGTTTTTGCAAGTTTAAAACAGCAATTTTATCGTCATTTCTCATAAATCGCCGTTTCACACGAAAAAAACATGAATTTGTCAGTTTGAATAGTTCAAAACAGCGTTTTTCTATGTTTTTGCAAGTTTAAAACAGCAATTTTATCGTCATTTCTCATAAATCGCCGTTTCGCACGGAAGAAACATGAATTTGTCAGTTTGAATAGTTGAAAACAGCGTTTTTCAATGTTTTTGCAAGTTTAAAACAGCAATTTTATCGTGATTTCACAAAAATCCACCGTTTCACACGAAAAAAACATGAATTTGTGAGTTTGAATAGTTCAAACAGCAATTTTATCGTCATTTCTCAATAATCGCCGTTTCGAACGTAAGAAACATGAATTTGTCAGTTTGAATAGTTCAAAACAGCGTTTTTCTATGTTTTTGCAAGTTTAAAACAGCAATTTTATCGTCATTTCTCATAAATCGCCGTTTCACACGAAAAAAACATGAATTTGTCAGTTTGAATAGTTCAAAACAGCGTTTTTCTATGTTTTTGCAAGTTTAAAACAGCAATTTTATCGGCATATCTCATAAATCGCCGTTTCGTACTAAAGAAACATGAATTTGTCAGTTTGAATAGTTCAAAACAGCGTTTTTCTATGTTTTTGCAAGTTTAAAACAGCAATTTTATCGTCATTTCTCATAAATCGCCGTTTCGCACGGAAGAAACATGAATTTGTCAGTTTGAATAGTTGAAAACAGCGTTTTTCAATGTTTTTGCAAGTTTAAAACAGCAATTTTATCGTGATTTCACAAAAATTAACTTTTTCGAACGTAAGAAACATAAATTTATCAGTTTGAATAGTTGAAAACAGCGTTTTTCTATGTTTTTGCAAGTTTAAAACAGCAATTTTATCGTCATATCTCATAAATCGCCGTTTCGCACGAAAAAAACATGAATTTGTCAGTTTGAATAGTTGAAAACAGCGTTTTTCTATGTTTTTGCAAGTTTAAAACAGCAATTTTATCGTCATTTCTCATAAATCGCCGTTTCGCACGAAAGAAACATGAATTTGTCAGTTTGAATAGTTCAAAACAGCGTTTTTCTATGCTTTTGCAAGTTTAAATCAGCAATTTTATCGTCATTTCTCATAAATCGCCGTTTCGCACGAAAGAAACATGAATTTGTCAGTTTGAATAGTTCAAAACAGCGTTTTTCTATGTTTTTGCAAGTTTAAAACAGCAATTTTATCGTCATTTCTCATAAATCGCCGTTTCGCACGGAAGAAACATGAATTTGTCAGTTTGAATAGTTGAAAACAGCGTTTTTCAATGTTTTTGCATGTTTAAAACAGCAATTTTATCGTGATTTCACAAAAATCCACCGTTTCGAACGTAAGAAACATGAATTTATCAGTTTGAATAGTTGAAAACAGCGTTTTTCTATGTTTTTGCAAGTTTAAAACAGCAATTTTATCGTCATTTCTCATAAATCGCCGTTTCACACGAAAAAAACATGAATTTGTCAGTTTGAATAGTTCAAAATAGCGTTTTTCTATGTTTTTGCAAGTTTAAAACAGCAATTTTATCGTCATTTCTCATAAATCGCCGTTTCGCACTCAAGAAACATGAATTTATCAGTTTGAATAGTTGAAAACAGCGTTTTTCTATGTTTTTGCAAGTTTAAAACAGCAATTTTATCGTCATTTCTCATAAATCGCCGTTTCGCACGAAAGAAAAATGAATTTGTCAGTTTAAATAGTTCAAAACATCGTTTTTCTATGTTTTTGCAAGTTTAAAATAGCAATTTTATCGTCATTTCTCATAAATCGCCGTTTCGCACGGAAGAAACATGAATTTGTCAGTTTGAATAGTTGAAAACAGCGTTTTTCAATGTTTTTGCAAGTTTAAAACAGCAATTTTATCGTGATTTCACAAAAATCCACCGTTTCACACGAAAAAAACATGAATTTGTGAGTTTGAATAGTTCAAACAGCAATTTTATCGTCATTTCTCAATAATCGCCGTTTCGAACGTAAGAAACATGAATTTGTCAGTTTGAATAGTTAAAAACAGCGTTTTTCTATGTTTTTGCAAGTTTAAAACAGCAATTTTATCGGCATATCTCATAAATCGCCGTTTCGTACTAAAGAAACATGAATTTGTCAGTTTGAATAGTTCAAAACAGCGTTTTTCTATGTTTTTGCAAGTTTAAAACAGCAATTTTATCGTCATTTCTCATAAATCGCCGTTTCGCACGGAAGAAACATGAATTTGTCAGTTTGAATAGTTGAAAACAGCGTTTTTCAATGTTTTTGCAAGTTTAAAACAGCAATTTTATCGTGATTTCACAAAAATCCACCGTTTCACACGAAAAAAACATGAATTTGTGAGTTTGAATAGTTCAAACAGCAATTTTATCGTCATTTCTCAATAATCGCCGTTTCGAACGTAAGAAACATGAATTTGTCAGTTTGAATAGTTAAAAACAGCGTTTTTCTATGTTTTTGCAAGTTTAAAACAGCAATTTTATCGGCATATCTCATAAATCGCCGTTTCGTACTAAAGAAACATGAATTTGTCAGTTTGAATAGTTCAAAACAGCGTTTTTCTATGTTTTTGCAAGTTTAAAACAGCAATTTTATCGTCATTTCTCATAAATCGCCGTTTCGCACGGAAGAAACATGAATTTGTCAGTTTGAATAGTTGAAAACAGCGTTTTTCAATGTTTTTGCAAGTTTAAAACAGCAATTTTATCGTCATTTCTCATAAATCGCCGTTTCGCACGAAAGAAACATGAATTTGTCAGTTTGAATAGTTCAAAACAGCGTTTTTCTATGCTTTTGCAAGTTTAAATCAGCAATTTTATCGTCATTTCTCATAAATCGCCGTTTCGCACGAAAGAAACATGAATTTGTCAGTTTGAATAGTTCAAAACAGCGTTTTTCTATGTTTTTGCAAGTTTAAAACAGCAATTTTATCGTCATTTCTCATAAATCGCCGTTTCGCACGGAAGAAACATGAATTTGTCAGTTTGAATAGTTGAAAACAGCGTTTTTCAATGTTTTTGCATGTTTAAAACAGCAATTTTATCGTGATTTCACAAAAATCCACCGTTTCGAACGTAAGAAACATGAATTTATCAGTTTGAATAGTTGAAAACAGCGTTTTTCTATGTTTTTGCAAGTTTAAAACAGCAATTTTATCGTCATTTCTCATAAATCGCCGTTTCACACGAAAAAAACATGAATTTGTCAGTTTGAATAGTTCAAAATAGCGTTTTTCTATGTTTTTGCAAGTTTAAAACAGCAATTTTATCGTCATTTCTCATAAATCGCCGTTTCGCACTCAAGAAACATGAATTTATCAGTTTGAATAGTTGAAAACAGCGTTTTTCTATGTTTTTGCAAGTTTAAAACAGCAATTTTATCGTCATTTCTCATAAATCGCCGTTTCGCACGAAAGAAAAATGAATTTGTCAGTTTAAATAGTTCAAAACATCGTTTTTCTATGTTTTTGCAAGTTTAAAATAGCAATTTTATCGTCATTTCTCATAAATCGCCGTTTCGCACGAAAGAAACCTGATTTTATTAGTTTGAATAGTTAAAAACAGCGTTTTTCTATGTTTTTGCAAGTTTAAAACAGCAATTTTATCGTCATTTCTCATAAATCGCCGTTTCGCACGGAAGAAACATGAATTTGTCAGTTTGAATAGTTGAAAACAGCGTTTTTCAATGTTTTTGCAAGTTTAAAACAGCAATTTTATCGTGATTTCACAAAAATCCACCGTTTCGAACGTAAGAAACATGAATTTATCAGTTTGAATAGTTGAAAACAGCGTTTTTCTATGTTTTTGCAAGTTTAAAACAGCAATTTTATCGTCATTTCTCATAAATCGCCGTTTCACACGAAAAAAACATGAATTTGTCAGTTTGAATAGTTCAAAACAGCGTTTTTCTATGTTTTTGCAAGTTTAAAACAGCAATTTTATCGTCATTTCTCATAAATCGCCGTTTCGCACGGAAGAAACATGAATTTGTCAGTTTGAATAGTTGAAAACAGCGTTTTTCAATGTTTTTGCAAGTTTAAAACAGCAATTTTATCGTGATTTCACAAAAATCCACCGTTTCACACGAAAAAAACATGAATTTGTGAGTTTGAATAGTTCAAACAGCAATTTTATCGTCATTTCTCAATAATCGCCGTTTCGAACGTAAGAAACATGAATTTATCAGTTTGAATAGTTAAAAACAGCGTTTTTCTATGTTTTTGCAAGTTTAAAACAGCAATTTTATCGGCATATCTCATAAATCGCCGTTTCGTACTAAAGAAACATGAATTTGTCAGTTTGAATAGTTCAAAACAGCGTTTTTCTATGTTTTTGCAAGTTTAAAACAGCAATTTTATCGTCATTTCTCATAAATCGCCGTTTCGCACGGAAGAAACATGAATTTGTCAGTTTGAATAGTTGAAAACAGCGTTTTTCAATGTTTTTGCAAGTTTAAAACAGCAATTTTATCGTGATTTCACAAAAATTAACTTTTTCGAACGTAAGAAACATAAATTTATCAGTTTGAATAGTTGAAAACAGCGTTTTTCTATGTTTTTGCAAGTTTAAAACAGCAATTTTATCGTCATATCTCATAAATCGCCGTTTCGCACGAAAAAAACATGAATTTGTCAGTTTGAATAGTTGAAAACAGCGTTTTTCTATGTTTTTGCAAGTTTAAAACAGCAATTTTATCGTCATTTCTCATAAATCGCCGTTTCGCACGAAAGAAACATGAATTTGTCAGTTTGAATAGTTCAAAACAGCGTTTTTCTATGCTTTTGCAAGTTTAAATCAGCAATTTTATCGTCATTTCTCATAAATCGCCGTTTCGCACGAAAGAAACATGAATTTGTCAGTTTGAATAGTTCAAAACTGCGTTTTTCTATGTTTTTGCAAGTTTAAAACAGCAATTTTATCGTCATTTCTCATAAATCGCCGTTTCGCACGGAAGAAACATGAATTTGTCAGTTTGAATAGTTGAAAACAGCGTTTTTCAATGTTTTTGCATGTTTAAAACAGCAATTTTATCGTGATTTCACAAAAATCCACCATTTCGAACGTAAGAAACATGAATTTATCAGTTTGAATAGTTGAAAACAGCGTTTTTCTATGTTTTTGCAAGTTTAAAACAGCAATTTTATCGTCATTTCTCATAAATCGCCGTTTCACACGAAAAAAACATGAATTTGTCAGTTTGAATAGTTCAAAATAGCGTTTTTCTATGTTTTTGCAAGTTTAAAACAGCAATTTTATCGTCATTTCTCATAAATCGCCGTTTCGCACTCAAGAAACATGAATTTATCAGTTTGAATAGTTGAAAACAGCGTTTTTCTATGTTTTTGCAAGTTTAAAACAGCAATTTTATCGTCATTTCTCATAAATCGCCGTTTCGCACGAAAGAAAAATGAATTTGTCAGTTTAAATAGTTCAAAACATCGTTTTTCTATGTTTTTGCAAGTTTAAAATAGCAATTTTATCGTCATTTCTCATAAATCGCCGTTTCGCACGAAAGAAACCTGATTTTATTAGTTTGAATAGTTAAAAACAGCGTTTTTCTATGTTTTTGCAAGTTTAAAACAGCAATTTTATCGTCATTTCTCATAAATCGCCGTTTCGCACGGAAGAAACATGAATTTGTCAGTTTGAATAGTTGAAAACAGCGTTTTTCAATGTTTTTGCAAGTTTAAAACAGCAATTTTATCGTGATTTCACAAAAATCCACCGTTTCGAACGTAAGAAACATGAATCTGTCAGTTTGAATAGTTCAAAACAGCGGTTTTTCTAAATTTTTGCAAGTTTAAAACAGCAATTTTATCGTCATTTCTCATAAATCGCCGTTTCACACGAAAGAAACATGAATTTGTCAGTTTGAATAGTTCAAAACAGCGTTTTTCTAGTTTTTGCAAGTTTAAAACAGCAATTTTATCGTCATTACTCATAAATCGCCGTTTCGCACGGAAGAAACATGAATTTGTCAGTTTGAATAGTTGAAAACAGCGTTTTTCAATGTTTTTGCAAGTTTAAAACAGCAATTTTATCGTGATTTCACAAAAATCCACCGTTTCACACGAAAAAAACATGAATTTGTGAGTTTGAATAGTTCAAACAGCAATTTTATCGTCATTTCTCAATAATCGCCGTTTCGAACGTAAGAAACATGAATTTATCAGTTTGAATAGTTAAAAACAGCGTTTTTCTATGTTTTTGCAAGTTTAAAACAGCAATTTTATCGGCATATCTCATAAATCGCCGTTTCGTACTAAAGAAACATGAATTTGTCAGTTTGAATAGTTCAAAACAGCGTTTTTCTATGTTTTTGCAAGTTTAAAACAGCAATTTTATCGTCATTTCTCATAAATCGCCGTTTCGCACGGAAGAAACATGAATTTGTCAGTTTGAATAGTTGAAAACAGCGTTTTTCAATGTTTTTGCAAGTTTAAAACAGCAATTTTATCGTGATTTCACAAAAATTAACTTTTTCGAACGTAAGAAACATAAATTTATCAGTTTGAATAGTTGAAAACAGCGTTTTTCTATGTTTTTGCAAGTTTAAAACAGCAATTTTATCGTCATATCTCATAAATCGCCGTTTCGCACGAAAAAAACATGAATTTGTCAGTTTGAATAGTTGAAAACAGCGTTTTTCTATGTTTTTGCAAGTTTAAAACAGCAATTTTATCGTCATTTCTCATAAATCGCCGTTTCGCACGAAAGAAACATGAATTTGTCAGTTTGAATAGTTCAAAACAGCGTTTTTCTATGCTTTTGCAAGTTTAAATCAGCAATTTTATCGTCATTTCTCATAAATCGCCGTTTCGCACGAAAGAAAAATGAATTTGTCAGTTTAAATAGTTCAAAACATCGTTTTTCTATGTTTTTGCAAGTTTAAAATAGCAATTTTATCGTCATTTCTCATAAATCGCCGTTTCGCACGAAAGAAACCTGATTTTATTAGTTTGAATAGTTAAAAACAGCGTTTTTCTATGTTTTTGCAAGTTTAAAACAGCAATTTTATCGTCATTTCTCATAAATCGCCGTTTCGCACGAAAGAAACATGAATTTGTCAGTTTGAATACTTCAAAACAGCGTTTTTCTATGTTTTTGCAATTTTAAAACAGCAATTTTATCGTCATTTCTCATAAATCGCCGTTTCGCACGAAAGAAACATGAATTTGTCAGTTTCAATAGTTCAAAACGGCGTTTTTCTACGTTTTTGCAAGTTTAAAAGAGCAATTTTATCGTCATTTCTCATAAATCGCCGTTTAGCACGAAAGAAAAATGAATTTGTCAGTTTGAATAGTTCATAACAGCGTTTTTCTATGTTTTTGCAAGTTTAAAACAGCAATTTTATCGTCATTTCTCATAAATCGCCGTTTCGCACGGAAGAAACATGAATTTGTCAGTTTGAATAGTTGAAAACAGCGTTTTTCAATGTTTTTGCAAGTTTAAAACAGCAATTTTATCGTGATTTCACAAAAATCCACCGTTTCGAACGTAAGAAACATGAATTTGTCAGTTTGAATAGTTCAAAACAGCGGTTTTTCTAAATTTTTGCAAGTTTAAAACAGCAATTTTATCGTCATTTCTCATAAATCGCCGTTTCGCACGAAAGAAACATGAATTTGTCAGTTTGAATAGTTCAAAACAGCGTTTTTCTATGCTTTTGCAAGTTTAAAGCAGCAATTTTATCGTCATTTCTCATAAATCGCCGTTTCACACGAAAGAAACATGAATTTGTCAGTTTGAATAGTTCAAAACAGCGTTTTTCTATGTTTTTGCAAGTTTAAAACAGCAATTTTATCGTCATTTCTCATAAATCGCCGTTTCGCACGGAAGAAACATGAATTTGTCAGTTTAAATAGTTGAAAACAGCGTTTTTCAATGTTTTTGCAAGTTTAAAACAGCAATTTTATCGTGATTTCACAAAAATCCACCGTTTCGAACGTAAGAAACATGAATTTATCAGTTTGAATAGTTGAAAACAGCGTTTTTCTTTGTTTTTGCAAGTTTAAAACAGCAATTTTATCGTCATATCTCATAAATCGCCGTTTCGCACGAAAGAAACATGAATTTGTCAGTTTGAATAGTTCAAAACAGCGTTTTTCTATGTTTTTGCAAGTTTAAAACAGCAATTTTATTGTCATTTCTCATAAATCGCCGTTTCACACGAAAAAAACATGAATTTGTCAGTTTGAATAGTTCAAAACAGCGTTTTTCTATGTTTTTGCAAGTTTAAAACAGCAATTTTATCGTCATTTCTCATAAATCGCCGTTTCACACGAAAAAAAACATGAATTTGTCAGTTTGAATAGTTCAAAACAGCGTTTTTCTATGTTTTTGCAAGTTTAAAACAGCAATTTTATTGTCATTTCTCATAAATCGCCGTTTCACACGAAAAAAACATGAATTTGTCAGTTTGAATAGTTGAAAACAGCGTTTTTCAATGTTTTTGCAAGTTTAAAACAGCAATTTTATCGTGATTTCACAAAAATCCACCGTTTCACACGAAAAAAACATGAATTTGTGAGTTTGAATATTTCAAACAGCAATTTTATCGTGATTTCACAAAAATCCACCGTTTCGAACATAAGAAACATGAATTTATCAGTTTGAATAGTTGAAAACAGCGTTTTTCTATGTTTTTGCAAGTTTAAAACAGCAATTTTATCGTCATATCTCATAAATCGCCGTTTCGCACGAAAGAAACATGAATTTGTCAGTTTGAATAGTTCAAAACAGCGTTTTTCTATGTTTTTGCAAGTTTAAAACAGCAATTTATCGTCATTTCTCATAAATCGCCGTTTCACACGAAAGAAACATGAATTTGTCAGTTTGAATAGTTCAAAACAGCGTTTTTCTATGTTTTTGCAAGTTTCAAACAGCAATTTTATCGTCATTTCTCATAAATCGCCGTTTCACACGAAAAAAACATGAATTTGTCAGTTTAAATAGTTCAAAACAGCGTTTTTCTATGTTTTTGCAAGTTTAAAACAGCAATTTTATCGTCATTTCTCATAAATCGCCGTTTCGCACGAAAAAAACATGAATTTATCAGTTTGAATAGTTGAAAACAGCGTTTTTTCTATGTTTTTGCAAGTTTAAAACAGCAATTTTATCGTTATTTCTCATAAATCGCCGTTTCACACGAATGAAACATGAATTTGTCAGTTTGAATAGTTCAAAATAGCGTTTTTCTATGTTTTTGCAAGTTTAAAACAGCAATTTTATCGTCATTTCTCAAAATCGCCGTTTCGCACGGAAGAAACATGAATTTGTCAGTTTGAATAGTTGAAAACAGCGTTTTTCAATGTTTTTGCAAGTTTAAAACAGCAATTTTATCGTGATTTCACAAAAATCCACCGTTTCGAACGTAAGAAACATGAATTTGTCAGTTTGAATAGTTCAAAACAGCGTTTTTCTAAATTTTTGCAAGTTTAAAACAGCAATTTTATCGTCATTTCTCATAAATCGCCGCTTCGCACAAAAGAAACATGAATTTGTCAGTTTGAATAGTTCAAAACAGCGTTTTTCTATGCTTTTGCAAGTTTAAAGCAGCAATTTTATCGTCATTTCTCATAAATCGCCGTTTCACACGAAAGAAACATGAATTTGTCAGTTTGAATAGTTCAAAACAGCGTTTTTACATGTTTTTGCAAGTTTAAAACAGCAATTATATCGTCATTTTTCATAAATCGCCGTTTCGCATGGAAGAAACATGAATTTGTCAGTTTGAATAGTTGAAAACAGCGTTTTTTCAATGTTTTTGCAAGTTTAAAACAGCAATTTTATCGTGATTTCACAAAAATCCACCGTTTCGAACGTAAGAAACATGAATTTATCAGTTTGAATAGTTGAAAACAGCGTTTTTCTATGTTTTTGCAAGTTTAAAACAGCAATTTTATCGTCATTTCTCATAAATCGCTGTTTCACACGAAAAAAACATGAATTTGTCAGTTTGAATAGTTCAAAACAGCGTTTTTCTATGTTTTTGCAAGTTTAAAACAGCAATTTTATCGTCATTTCTCATAAATCGCCGTTTCGCACGGAAGAAACATGAATTTGTCAGTTTGAATAGTTGAAAACAGCGTTTTTCAATGTTTTTGCAAGTTTAAAACAGCAATTTTATCGTGATTTCACAAAAATCCACCGTTTCACACGAAAAAAACATGAATTTGTGAGTTTGAATAGTTCAAACAGCAATTTTATCGTCATTTCTCAATAATCGCCGTTTCGAACGTAAGAAACATGAATTTATCAGTTTGAATAGTTAAAAACAGCGTTTTTCTATGTTTTTGCAAGTTTAAAACAGCAATTTTATCGTCATATCTCATAAATCGCCGTTTCGCACTAAAGAAACATGAATTTGTCAGTTTGAATAGTTCAAAACAGCGTTTTTCTATGTTTTTGCAAGTTTAAAACAGAAATTTTATCGTCATTTCTCATAAATCGCCGTTTCGCACGGAAGAAACATGAATTTGTCAGTTTGAATAGTTGAAAACAGCGTTTTTCAATGTTTTTGCAAGTTTAAAACAGCAATTTTATCGTGATTTCACAAAAATCCACTTTTTCGAACGTAAGAAACATGAATTTATCAGTTTGAATAGTTGAAAACAGCGTTTTTCTATGTTTTTGCAAGTTTAAAACAGCAATTTTATCGTCATATCTCATAAATCGCCGTTTCGCACGAAAAAAACATGAATTTGTCAGTTTGAATAGTTCAAAACAGCGTTTTTCTATGTTTTTGCAAGTTTAAAACAGCAATTTTATCGTCATTTCTCATAAATTGCCGTTTCGCACGGAAGAAACATGAATTTGTCAGTTTGAATAGTTGAAAACAGCGTTTTTCAATGTTTTTGCAAGTTTAAAACAGCAATTTTATCGTGATTTCACAAAAATCCACCGTTTCACACGAAAAAAACATGAATTTGTGAGTTTGAATAGTTCAAACAGCAATTTTATCGTCATTTCTCAATAATCGCCGTTTCAAACGTAAGAAATATGAATTTATCAGTTTGAATAGTTAAAAACAGCGTTTTTCTATGTTTTTGCAAGTTTAAAACAGCAATTTTATCGTCATATCTCATAAATCGCCGTTTCGCACTAAAGAAACATGAATTTGTCAGTTTGAATAGTTCAAAACAGCGTTTTTCTATGTTTTTGCAAGTTTAAAACAGCAATTTTATCGTCATTTCTCATAAATCGCCGTTTCGCACGGAAGAAACATGAATTTGTCAGTTTGAATAGTTGAAAACAGCGTTTTTCAATGTTTTTGCAAGTTTAAAACAGCAATTTTATCGTGATTTCACAAAAATCCACCGTTTCGAACATAAGAAACATGAATTTATCAGTTTGAATAGTTGAAAACAGCGTTTTTCTATGTTTTTGCAAGTTTAAAACAGCAATTTTATCGTCATATCTCATAAATCGCCGTTTCGCACGAAAGAAACATGAATTTGTCAGTTTGAATAGTTCAAAACAGCGTTTTTCTATGTTTTTGCAAGTTTAAAACAGCAATTTATCGTCATTTCTCATAAATCGCCGTTTCACACGAAAGAAACATGAATTTGTCAGTTTGAATAGTTCAAAACAGCGTTTTTCTATGTTTTTGCAAGTTTCAAACAGCAATTTTATCGTCATTTCTCATAAATCGCCGTTTCACACGAAAAAAACATGAATTTGTCAGTTTAAATAGTTCAAAACAGCGTTTTTCTATGTTTTTGCAAGTTTAAAACAGCAATTTTATCGTCATTTCTCATAAATCGCCGTTTCGCACGAAAAAAACATGAATTTATCAAGGAGACAAATAACGGAGAAGCAGTCAATTATTAAAAAATTTTATAACACCAACGTTTCAACTCCAATTGAGTCTTCTTCAGGGTGCTAGTTACAAACATATAAAAAACACAATAAATACAAGAAAGTACAAATCAGGTACACGACTTACATAAAATTACATTAGAATGAATAAAAATGAGTAAATGTTAAATACATGTCAAAATAAATGTATGTCAAAAAATAATAAACATAAAACAAGCAAAGCCAACCACCTACAAATCTCATAGTTGATCCAAAACTAACAAGAAACATCAAGTAAACTAAATAAAAAATAAAAATAAATAAAAAGTTAAAAAATAAATATAACAAACAGCATATCTCAGCAAACACAAATAATGGTTACAATAAAAATAAAAATATACAAATAGAAAACAACAAAATAATAAATCAGCAATGTAATAAAGATGCATAATGCTTAATTAAGACACCACTGTAGATAGAACTAAGATTTTGGATGTCAGTTTGCCCGTTTATGTTATTTTTATTTTTATGAATACAAAGCATCTCTAACGTCAACCTCTTGTTTAGATTTTTTTCAGTTTTTAGGATCTTCGTGTTATCAAAGTCGAAGTTGTGAGACTCAGATTGAGCATGGTGAACCAAAGCACAATTACCGGCATTGTTGGATTTGACAGAATTACGTTGATGTTCTTTAATTCTTGTGTTGAGATATCTTTTTGTTTGACCTATGTAAACCTTATTACAATCTTTACACGGAACTTCATATATAACTTCAGATCTATGTAGCTTGTTAATCGGGTATTTAGTGTTGCTAAAAGTTGCCCAACATTTTTTTGTTGATAGAATGTAATATTAACATTCAAATTCCGAGAAATAGTACGTTTTATTTTATGAGACAGATTTTCAATAAACGGAATGGTATAATATGGAGAAACTTGTTTATTTTGATTGGAGTTTACTGGACTATTGTTGTTTAAAATTCTATTAACCAGTGTTTTGGGATAGTTGTTGATCAGGAGTAATTGTTTTACTTGCATTCTGACTTCTTTGTGAAAACATTCGGATGTTAGTTTAAGTGCACGGTTTTTTAAATTTGTCGCTAAATTAACTAGTTGATGTCGCGGATGATGCGATCGATAATTTAGGTACCGTGTGGTGGCTGTTGATTTCTTGTGCCATTTAGTTAGAATGGTTCCATCAAATGTCCGTATGAGTAAGATGTCAAGGAATGGGATCTGTCCGTTTTCTTCAACTTCGATCGTGAATTGCAAGTGTTCATTATATCCATTAAAAATCTCCAAAATATCATTGACTCTGTGTTTTGGAACTGCAGTAATAAGATCATCAACATATTTTTTAATGAAAGGAATTCTGAAGGGTAACAAAGACATACAGTGTTCAGAATTCCTTTCATTAAAAAATATGTTGATGATCTTATTACTGCAGTTCCAAAACACAGAGTCAATGATATTTTGGAGATTTTTAATGGATATAATGAACACTTGCAATTCACGATCGAAGTTGAAGAAAACGGACAGATCCCATTCCTTGACATCTTACTCATACGGACATTTGATGGAACCATTCTAACTAAATGGCACAAGAAATCAACAGCCACCACACGGTACCTAAATTATCGATCGCATCATCCGCGACATCAACTAGTTAATTTAGCGACAAATTTAAAAAACCGTGCACTTAAACTAACATCCGAATGTTTTCACAAAGAAGTCAGAATGCAAGTAAAACAATTACTCCTGATCAACAACTATCCCA